>PGFW01057710.1:1222-15891 GCA_003123925.1 Haematobia irritans | reverse complement strand
TTGGGTCAAGTAGTGTATGAGTTATTCTCATCCCAAAATCGGCAATATTTAAAAATGAACAAATTTTGTTTTGAAAAATTCTCATGTGGCAAAGCACTGATTGTTAAGCCGATCTCTTTTCCAAAAAAGCCCCATGTGTCCACTAACTAACTGTAAAAGGTTTCAACATCCTACCGGTAAACAGTAGAGAAATATAAATTCTCAAGCCAAAAAGTTCGCCAAAAAAGTAATGAAAATGTTCTTTTTGGATCCGGAAGTGGTGCAAATTGACGCAGAAGCGATGAATTTAACATGGGCTTGTCATAGGACGGAAGTCCTCCATTTCAACAGCCGTTGCACTGAATTTGCATCACTTCTTTAGGTGTGATCCGAATTCAATGTTTTGGATGTAAATTACAAAATTCTGTGATATTTTGTCAAATAAATAATTTTTATAATTTTTTATAATTTTTAATGGATTCTAACGCCTGTCGGAAACGTTTGACCTCAAATATTTTCAAAAATTCAGAATTTTTTCAGATTGGATTCAGCATTTTTTCGACAAAATTTAAATGATTTGTATCATTTTATGAATTCCTACTCTATTTTTAACATATTTGCAAAAAAAAAAGTTAAAATTACCTATTGAAAGTATGAAAAAAACCAAGTTATAAAAAATTGAATCAAAAGAACTTCCTGGGTAGTTAAAATAAAGAACGTTTTCCAGGTCCGCCAGTAATCTAAAGCTATATGCCCCTAAAATTGCTTCTGCCTTACACAAAATGCAGGACACTCACACAAGAGGTGTTTAATTGATTCCTTTTCCTCCGCATCATGACAGCTCATACAATAGTCATTATACTTCGCACCAATAGTTTTTGCAAATTCGCCTATCAGGCAGCGAAATTACCAAAAAAGAACGTTTTTTTTAACATATGTCCCCACTTTGGTTTTTTTTTTGGCAAAATTTCAAGAAAATCTGAGTAAAACTCTGATTCTGCATTATGGCAGTAACATCGATTTTGTAAAACAAAAATTACGTAAATTGAAGCTTTTTGGGGCAAGCAACATTTTTTAATAAAATTCAATTTTTTTGGGGAATTACAAAATATTATATTGAAATCTATATAACTTTTTGAACTAATTATTACATCATTATGATTTTATTGAGTTTTGCAGGTGAAAGTATTTAAGAAATGTTGCTGTATATAACTCTTCCCAAAATTCGTATCAAAAATCTCCAAAAACCCCCAAAACCATTATTTATTTCATATATTAAGACATCAATACAAAGGAAGGCCACTAAAAGCTATTATAATGTATGTAATAAAAAGCTATGCGCAGATATTGTAAATCTAATTTTTAAATACCTTGAAATTAATTTTTAACAAATGTATATGGGCTCCCCACCCATGGATAATAATCATAATAAATACAAAAATAAAAGATAAAAAGTCCTATAAGTGCCAGGAAAACACATGATCTTACTCCCAGTATTAAATTTAAAAATAGTCAATTAGTTCCTATCGATAATTGCAGTATACCATAACGAAAAAAAGATATATGAAAAAATTAACGATTCAAAAGCATCCAGTATCCAAGGCACACAACTGAAAAACGTATGCGGACAAAGACAAAGGAAATATTGTTTTCAGAGTTTATATTTAGACTGAATCAGGAATAATCTGTTATTGACAATTCCGACAAAACATGCTATAAATCGCAAAATTACGTGTTTATAACGACAGAGTCTTCTTTCCAGTACCAAGAACTATCGCAATTAGTTAGAACATCATTTGTTAACAAAGAGTTGACAAGAGATATTATCGATCAAATTCAGATATCAGTTCCTGAAGGTAACATCCTAATTGCTTTATCATAGCAACTAACACACCTGCGTTAAACTAGCGTATCATGTTCCCGTCAACACCGTATAATATTGGATTCATCCATTAGCTCAGAGACAAAATCTTATTCACTTCTCAATCCAATCAGATCCAAGATATAAACTAGTACCACCAACATATAATTGGTCCCGGAATAAACTCGAATACCGAATTAAAGCTGCGACATATCTCAGAGAAAACTAAATGTAACTATAAACAGAAGAACGAGACAATGTTCTTTGAGCGTATTAATGCGACGCACAAAATCAAACCGATATGCTCAAGTATCCACCATCTAATATGCATTAACGATAACCTCCTAAATAAAAAACCCATAAGTTAACGACAAATTAAGTATAATGATGCTAGTCCAAAAACAATACGGCACAAAAGACTGGAGTCAAGAATAACACAAGGCACCTTAAAGAATCAACATAATTAATTGTCTGACCTAAATGGAAAGTTGTAAAGAAAAATTCGACTGGGCTTGAACCGGATATCTCTCTAAAATGCTAGAACACAAAATATATCATCTAAATAGCCACTATATGATTCTTTGGACAACCAGTATAAGATCGACTAAGAGACCATTGTCGCCTATACATAAACTTAGGTACCCCCAAAACGATATATTCAAGATAGAGGTACATTATTAGGAAGAGTCAGTAGTGTCGGCCATTAAAGAACAACAGGAAAAAAGTCAAACAAAATAGCCCAAAATTCGCCCACAGACTACAAAACGGTAGACAAAAACTATTGATATATTTTCTCCACTGGACAAAATAAACCACAATCCAAGCTATTAGAAAAAAGTATCTCGGACCCACAAAAAACTGACACTCTACTGAGTAGGTAACCTTCCCAGACGTAACTCTTCTACACATACTATTAATGCTTTGATACCATCAATTACGCAGCACACTATTCAATTCCCAGGCGATAATCCGTATAAATTATGTATATCAAAAAATTCCCAATTCACCGCCCGTGTCGAAAGAACCAACACTTCGTAGTGTGCCAGGTACATTTATCAGTATATGATTCCCTAAGGATAATATTAAGTTACATTACAAAATAACCTAACAATATCTCAATGAGGTATTTTCGCCTATGGCCAAGAGCACAAATAGAAAACATATATATATTTAGTATTCAAATTAATCCTCCAATGATCGCTTCGCCATCTATATATGGTCGCAATAAATCGGTAACTTACACACGATATCCTAATTTACCCTAACGCACCCAGGGAAAAAATTGAAACGAAAAGAACTATAGTAGTATGGTTTAACCAACAAGAGTGGAGGAACATAGGCAAAATTAGAAGTAAAGATTGTTCTAACAATCACAATTGAAAGATATATCCGGTTGCATACTGTATTAATACGTCGCAAACTAAATGCAAATACATCCTAAAATAAAAATTCATTAACTATGCCTCATCACCATACTAAGAGACGCACAAGAAAAAATCATTCTATAACAGAGACCCACTGTACCCGATCATAACCAACACATACCATTGACAACTATATCCAATCCACTACTCAACTCAACTCCCCACTGTATACCCATCTCCCAAAGCGTCCAAACACAGCCCAAGTCGCGAATACTATTCATCCCAATCAACTGAAAAAAATTATTATTAAACACATTCAAATAGGCTACCACAATACTCAATAAACTGTTGCCTTTTCCTCTAACACATCTAACAGCCAACTCGCGTAGCCCTTAAATCGTAAAGGATACGACAATAACGTCTCATCCGAAAACAAAATATCTAATCCCAAAAGGACCGATTTCTAATAAATCGGCATATCAAAAGCGCGATCTCTCTCCTATTAGGCTCCATAAAGATACAACATGTCATTCAAGTAAAAATCTAGCCTACATAAATTATCTGCCACTCCCACTACATGGCTAAAAACGCCTCCTTGACACCGGACCTATACAAAGAAATTTTATAACTAAGAATGAAGAGTATAGGGAAGCAACCCATTATATAACAATATTAGCCGTATCACTCAAAAGAAAACCCTTCGATAACACCCACGATTAACGAACTATCCAGACAACAATGCTAATAAAAAACAAAGAAGCACGAGGTAGTTCTGAAAAAACTAGCGACTTGTGACTGAATGATTAATTTTAGAATCGTATTAAATCGTTAACGCGGCATTACCCACAACATCAAAATACAAAGAACACTAAATTCAATTTAAAGGCGCCCTAACAATTTCATGAAAGTACGTCTGTATATTACTCTTCAAAAAAATGAACCAAATCTCCTCAACTCAGGATTCCTAACTTCAATTTAATGAAAACCATTCCCAACTTCAGCATAAAATCATAACACATACCCGCCCCTAATTTACTGAAGACGTCCGTACAAAATTTCAACTGACAGACCAAACATCTTTCTCCTAAATAACTTTTCGAAAGCTCAAATAATTTTTGTTGACAACCTCATTAGTTTCATAATAATAAACTTTACATCATGCAATGATACAGAACGTCAGTATTTTTAGGTGAATGTAAGAGGAACCAAATTCCCACATCTTTCTGGGTGTAGAGATATATATATTCTCTGACAATTTCCAGCGAACACTCTCAAAATTATGTTCCAAAGGATGTTTAAGGAAATAAAGGATTATTGCCGTATAACAAAACCTTCGTTATCTCATAGAAATAAGATATTTCATGTAGAATTAATAAATTTTGATTTCCTGAGAATAATTTTGCTCGTTAACTTATAATACTAAGAAACAATAAACGAATTTTTGCAAAATTTCCAACCAAAAAACCTAAATGAAAAGAATTATAATATATTGACCTAAAAATTATTTATACTAATTGACAATTTAAAACATCTTGTAAAACCATGTTTTACAACATAACTCGATATATATGGATATAGACCTAATAGAAAACACTTTAATAACCCTCCTCAATAGCATTTTATAGTAATATTTTGATCAAGAATGCACATAAAATTTGCATTAACTTATTATTATGTTATGAAGGATAATTAAATTATGGAATACAGTTTTATCAATAAATATAGCAAATATTATACACAACTATAGTTGCGTCCACATGACTCGATCCAAATATGATAACAATATAAAAAACATCAAATATTCCCTCATAACATTATTCTACCTAACAAATCAACAAATCTTCTGCAACATCATTACTTATACTGATACCTCTAGCAAAACTAAACAACAATTTTTGCAATTTTGGAGAATTAAACAGAAAATACGGCTAATATCAACAATATTTGCATAAAATAATTTAGCCTTTGATACGTACTATACATAATTAATTGTTAAATTAAGATAATTCTAGAAATAGTATATTCGTGTGTCCTTGTCTACTTTACAACTTTTCTAATCTCTCCACTATAATCCCAAATATCAGCCCACCCTACAAAAAAGAACTCATATGGAAGCTACTCTTTATACAAATAGGTATCAGTTTACTTTTCCACCTCAAATTTTCCAGCCCCAGATTTAGTTAACTCTCCTAAAAAGAACCCTCGTTCTTTAATTCCAGTATTCATTATCACAATGTATCATTCACTAACAAACTATTTGTAAATATTAACAATCCTATTCCATTTATTTATAACCTTAATTGTATTAATGCTGTATTTTACTAATTTTTTTTTACCCCTCAACCTTAGATTATGGGGGGCATAATACTACTTTAATTACTATATGGTCACATCATCCGTTCAGTAAACAAAACATAAACAGAACAATTATAGTAGCTCTAAGACTCCCACAATAAAGTTATTCCCAATATATGATAACTCATAGATACGAGTCTTGAGTGAACATTCTGTGAGTCGATATGAGGACCATGTAACAGTCCAGTCTAGTGATACCGCAAAAAAATCTATTCGATAAACCATTCCGCATAAATCCATATATCTGGAAACCAAGTCTCTAGAATCTTGAAACAACTTAAGGCACAATGCTAAGATTCGTTAATTAGAGGTAGGTCGGTTTTAATCGTACTTTTAAATAAAGGGCCAACCCTACGCTGTTCAAATTTTCTGGTACGATATAAGTCAACACAAATAACTTAAACGCACAATATTCAAATCGATCCAGGAGGATCTGAACATACTTCACATTGAGTGACCAAAATGTACGTTTTAGGTTTTATAAAGAGTTCAATAACATAACACCCTCACCATGTCAAAATTGTCCCATAGCAACGGGCAATTTGTTCCTATCAGCTAACCAACAAATCCCTATAGCATGAACATTAAGAGTCACTCACAAATATAAATATTCAATAAAACTACCGATTCCTCAATGTTTGACTTACACGGACCTCACCTCTAGGAAGAGCCGAACGTTCAACCTCCTCCGACGATTGAAAAATCAATTTTATTGCGTAAAGCGCTAGTAGTGTATAGTCAAAGATATCAAACACCTCGATTCAACAACCAAATGAACCTCAACGATTGGTTCACACAATCGCCTCATCACAGGTCAGCCCCAGCTAGATCTCCAACCAACCAATAATTCAAAGCCCCCTTAAGCCAAATTCCCACATAACTTAATACATTCGAAACCAGAGATCTAAGCTCTCCATACGATAGAAGCAAGGTTACTTCATTCAGCTCTCGGTTTGACCCAATATATACTAGAGGAAGCAAGAACCCTCGCGTTCGCGCTCGTATATATAGATAAATTAATACCTCTGGGGAAGAAAGTAATCGTAACAACCCCTCCATTGGGCGATATTGGTACTCCATATCTCTACAAAGGGTCCTCCCCCTTCATAAGTTAGGTGGCTAATATCCTATAATTAGCACACTACCTCACTAATAAGCGAATTCCACAGATTTTTGTGTCCTCGGAAGGCATCATAATGGAAGGAGCACCTATTGAACATCTCAAATCCGTCCCCCGGTTGAAGAGGCCAATTTGGAACCTAATTGTGGTAAAAATAGATTTATTGATGTAACCAAGTATCTGTCACCAAACACACCCGCAAGATTTGGGGCTCGGTCCCAGGTCCTGAGTGTGTGCCAAAATCCTAATCAGCGGAACATCCGCCCCTCTATGAGAACCACCATATCATACATAACCGATTCCCCATAGAACATAAATCATTACAGCGAAGGTTCCTTAGAGAGTTGAGACGTTTTACATTCCACTGTTCAAGTCCAGATAATCTGGGTTGATACCCTATTGCAGTATGCGAGTTGAATCCAGTAATTCCAAGCCCATAAAGGCTCCTCATTAACTCGCACCCTACCATCCCGCATATCGCTAGGTTCTACACCGATATATTGATGCAACCTAATATGCCAAATAAGGCTCCCGACCATCCAAGACAATAAACCCCATCAAATATTATGCCACTCTTATAATACGAACGTAGGAACAATGATACTAATTATCATGTCCATCATCAATCGGATGCTTCTAATAACCGATAAAAGCTTAAAACGTACCTTTATTTGGTGTTCTATAAGAAACAAACAAAAAAATTGGGAAATATATACAAAAAAAAATTACGACAGAAAGAATTTTTTTCGGAAAAAGTGGTCTTTTTTCGAAAAAAGTGGCCTTGTTGAAACTCTAAATTGTGGAGTTCACAACTTTTAATCTAAATCGCATAGGTACACAATTTTTTCTTCTTATATTAGAACTTTGTAGGGATTGCAGTTCATAAAAGAAACCCAGGATCGGCCCAAAAACGGACCCTGTAGGATACTCCAATCTATCAGCTCACCTAATAACTCCTCATTCTGCAAAAGTCACATACGCTCAAGCAGCCAACAATTGCGACTCCACCAATAACCAAGCTACGAAATTAGACTCTGCAGGAATCACTCCACCGCCCAATTCACTTTCTTCACCACCTCAGAATATAAGACAGCAAACCACAAACTTACCACAACCAATGTGTATAAGAGACAGAACCACCACTCATAATATACCAATAACCACCACTCATAAATAACACCTCACCAAAAATAGTAAACAACTCAACTATATCAGCAAATAATTCTGAAAAAACAACACCCCCAACTTCAAAATATTCAAACGAAAATAATGAAACACACAACCATAATTCTTTCAGCAGCAACAATCTTATTCAAAGTGAACCAACCACTAATTCCAACTCTAAATCCGCTAACCTGTCTACAAATCCCTTGAAATCATCCCCTAGTGACAATTCAGATCTCGACGATATAGAAATGTCTCCCTGTTCCCAGGCCTTTAAAAAGTTCCCAGATTTAAAAGTATTAATTTATAGAAAAACATCATCAAAATCGAACTATAAATTATAAATTAATTATAAATTAATTGGATTTTAAATATGCCAAATTTAGATGTAAAGATTCTACAATGGAATATTCAGGGATTCTTATGTCGTAAATACTTGTTTCTAAACATAAACCGAACAGAATTGCTTTACAAGAAACACACATTATAGAAAGGAACTCCCATCTACTACATTTACCCGGGTATTCAGTTTTATTTCATAATAAGAATTATAATTATGCTAAAGCAGATATTGAAATTTTTATCAAAAATGGCTTACACTTATTGCCTAAAATCACATTCACTGATACATTACTTTTTCAGACAATAACAGTTGATATTGGTCACCCGGCGACCATCACAAATATCTATCGAGAACATGACATTACCTTATCTGCTGAGGCGATTGATAGAATACGATTAGTTAGACCCGGGTATAATATAGTTCTGGGATATCTCAACGCACATATTAGCGTATGGGGATCCTCCACTTTCCACTATCGCACTCGCAATGGAGACCCCACTTTTCCAGGTATGAGACACAGACAATTGACGTTTCGCAAGCTGAATCGGACTCCTTTGATCGACCTTAAGGGTTTCAACCCCCCCTCCACGGGACAAAGCCTGTGATTAGTTAATCCGGATGGTCCAAAACACACTGGAGCTATTATTATACAAGGAAAGATGATATTGCAAACTTTTATAAATAATAATCTCCTACAATCTGGGACTCTTATCCACCTAATCGGGATTTGGAAAACTGCAAATCATCTGTCGCCCAATATCCCAAAAAAACCCGGAAAACGGACACTTATACGGTTGCGCGTCTAGAAGGCTACAGAAAACCTATACTCGTCGCCTGTTATCCATAATGTCAAAGATCCTGGAGAAGAATAATAGCACGAACTGGATAATTTGTTTATAATGAGTACCACCCCCACTAGACAGAATCTACACCAAATCTCAACACGCGTTTATACGACGACATGGTGGTTACACAGCATGTTGTCATCAATCGAAGAGGAAGCTCCGTAATAAATATTCCAAACAGGACAACATTCGATACTTATGTCTTCCGATTTGGAAAGAAGCGCTTCGATCGCGTCATTCAACTCCGATAATATCGGAATTAGGGACGATGGGGAATGAATTCGTCTAAATACTCCATTTGCTTCATTCATTTTTGTCAAATCGAAAGAAATCGTTGATCAAGATCGATGGCCACTATTCCCAAACATTCGAAACCTTAGACAAATGGTATTCCACAGGGGTCTCCCTATCACGTTGTGCTTTAAATATATACGCCAATAGCCTTGCCTATACGCACTGGTAACTCACGCCGAGCTGTCGACTATTGTCGGGAATTTATGCGTAACAATTTGCTATCTTTTCTGGAAACCACGAATGACATAGATTTCATATGAATATTTTAACAATCGTGTTCAGGATTGGGAGCTAGCATCTCGGGAAATTATATTTACTAAGTAATCTGTTATGGAATGCAATCAGACCAACCATACTTAGTAAGTAAAATTGACAAAGGTCAATAACATTTATTGAGGACTTATCTGCTGCTAGGAACAAGGGCCTCATATGGGCGCTGCGGCTTCATATCAATGTAGGTCACTCGTATCAGGAATTCTTTCATCACGGTAATAACAATTATATGGATGGACCTTCGCCGTCCCAACATCTACAAAATTGATACTTCCATGAATAAGTTGTTTATCGAGAACCGCGCTAATGTCTACTGAGATCGACACCGATCGAGTCGTTAAGTCATGAGGGTAAAATTTAAAAAGTTTTTAGCGAATTACATGAGAAATACTGTATAATATGCTGGCCTCTCGAGAAAGCTGATCACATGATTGCGCGGATCGGGCTCCATCAGTCCTTTTGGGAACATATCGAAAATGGGCCTCGATTACAGTGCATACTAGTCAATTAGCCTCTAAGAGGAAACTTACTAATACTCAGAGAACTTGCTTTTGCTTGTGGGGCATCGAGGCGATATAAATACAAATATGATCAACGTTATCTAGCGTGTCGCGATTAGCACCATGCATAACAAACACTACGCTATAACAGTGCTTGCCTTGGTGGCGCTGTTCACGCCATAGAGCGGACGTGCAACCATAGATGGGATGGCTCCATCAGTGCGTGTGTGCTGTATCGGAGCATCCATATTTGCAAAACCAATGGAGCACACTTGCATTGAGATCAAGTAGGAACATCGTATCTATGACAATGGCTCAGAATTCAAGGCTAACGGCATAGTTTGAGCTTCTTTCAATAGCAAGGCACCGGCTTCGGTGCAACAACAGAATTATGCTCATTATTGGACGCGCCGGATAGTAGGCTCGCTGTTCAAAACTATTCAGGACATCACTTATATAATATCTCGAGAACAAACAGACTTCCTTTTCACTTACTCTGGAGAAGTCATTATGTATCGTAGATGCAATCAAGAATGTGGCCTTGAGCAGTGCTCCTACGAATGCCCGAAGTAGAGTGAAGGTAACAAAAAATCCTAAGTTGTGTTTCTATAGAAAAAGAGTTGCATCCCCCCCGTTCTTCATATAGAGATAGTTAACACACAAAGATATGACGCTCTTGGTGAATAGCACTAAGAGGGATTAAAGCAGTCTCTGTGATCGAGAATTTCTGCTGCTGGGTTTTGTGCGAGGTCCATAAAATGGACTCGAACTCACGATAGAGGACCACGACAATCAGTGTCATTTATCTAAATTAGCGATTGTCGACTATCTTGGATCAGAAAGGTGTGAAATGGTTATTTCTCTCATCGTATGCGTGGTAGTTCTCTCGCGCCTTAGCCATTAAGTGAATGTGTGGTGCGCATATGCTTCGGGGCAGCAAGTGGAATAGTGGGTCCTACTACTTTAATATCGTTATCACGAATAGTCCTTACGATAGATGGCTAGCTAAGAGTCACAAAATGTGATAATTAATATCAATGATACAGTGTTACCGATCCACTATATATAAATCGTAAACTATAAATTTCTGGATAAGGTTATGTGTCTCACAACCATTATGTATCATTGTATATTTCCAAACCCCTCTATGTACCCGATACTTAGTGAAACACTTAGTCCCATATAACTCTCTCAAAATTTTTCAAATTTCAAAAGTCAAGATTTCAAAAAGGCGAATTAATTATTTCTATGGAAATAGCAATATGACATAGTCCATTGGAGATAAATGCAAGCTTATCCTTATCAAAATTTAGTCATTAACAATATAAGAAAATTAATCGCATTTAATGATTAAACATTGCCGTTATATGAATTGTATTTAGCACGATCGATTTTTTTGTATTAATTATGCAAGTATCACAATCATAAATTCTTTTTGGCTGCTTTTTGCTATTCGCGGAAAGACGGATGATTATAGCCCGATGACGAGGAGGAAGATGATAGCGAGACTGATGATGATGAGTCCCTGAAAGAAGAAAAGATGGATGACGATGATAGGGTGTGTCTGGTTTAAAGGCGAAAGACGTTTGTTGATTTCCAATAAAAATCCTGCCCAATAGAAAAAGCACCAAAAGAATATTGGTGATAAAAAGAAAAAAGGTAATATGTAACGATTAATTTTGTTATTTTTTTTTTTGTAAAGATAGATTTTGTAAGACAATGGGAAATGTCATTGCTCTGGAATAATTTTATTGCTTTTGAAATCTTGACTTTTGAAATTTGAAATTTGAAATTGACTAAGAGTACTGAGAGGGGTTTGGAAATTACAATGACATGTAACACATAACCTAATCCAAATATTGTTTAATGATACGAATGTACATGATTTATGATACAACTTTTTGTGGCCTTTGCCACACTAAGACTATCGGTACAGATAAGTGTCCTACCAGGTTGCCCCGAAGCATATGCTACAGCAGATGCAATGGCAGCCAACTCAGCAGAGAATATGCCAACTCTGTCCGGTAGTCGACATTCCTTTATAATACAGAAGTTCTGGCCAGATCGCCTTATGACTGAAAAACCAGTACGAATTCCATCAAAGGAACCGTCTGTATACAATACGGTTTGTGGGTTATAAAAGGTCATTTTTTCAACCAACAGTGTCTTGTATACATGGGGAGCAGTAAGATTCTTGTTGTATTCGCTTAGACTGTCGTCGAAAAGAATTTTGTCGTTAAAGTCGAATAGTTTGACGGGTCTATCCGGAATAGAAATGTCAAAGTCTGAGAGCAAGTTCTTAATTCTGCCTATAGCAGACACTGGTAATCGAGGCCCATTTTCGATATGTTCCCAAAAGGACTGATGGAGCCCATCCGATTGGGATCGTCGAGAGGCCAAGCATATACAGTTTTTCGTAATTCGCTAAAACTTTAAATTACCCTCATGCCTGAAGCCGTCTTATTCTCATAGCGACACTGGTATCGAGGCCCATTTTCGATATGTTCCCAAAAGGACTGATGGAGCCCATCCCCGATCATGGTGATCGCTCGAGAGGCCAAGCATATACAGTATTTCTCATGTAATTCGCTAAAACTTTTAAATTTACCCTCATGCCTTAACGACTCGATCGGTGTCGATCTCAGTAGACCAGTAGCCGTTCGATAACACTTATTCATGGAAGTATCAAGTTTGGAGATGTTGGACCGCGAAGTCCATCCATATAATGTTATACCGTGTGAAAGAATTCCTGATACGAGTGACCTACATATATGAACCGCAACGTCCATATGAGGACCCTTGTTCCTAGAGCAGATAAGTCTCAATAAGTTATTGACCTTTGTCAATTTACTTACTAAGTATGTTTCTGATCTTCCATAACAGATCTTAGTAATATGTCCGAATCTAGCCCAATCCTGAACACGATTGTTAAAACTATTCATATTGAAATCTATGTCATCGTGGTTTCCAGAAAAGATAGCAAATATGTTATCGGCATAAATTCCGACATAGTCGACAGTCGGGTGAGTTACCATGGTATAGGCAAGGCTATTGGCGTATATATTGTAAAGCACAACGGATAGGGGAGACCCCTGTGGAATACCATTGTCAAGTTCGAATGTTTGGGAATAGTGGCCATCGATCTTGACAACGATTCTTCGATTTGACAAAAATGAATGAAGCAAATGGAGTATAGACGAATTCATTCCCCATCTCCCTAATTCAGATATTATCGGAGTTAGAATGACGCGATCGAAGGCTTTTTCCAAATCGGAAGACATAAGTATGGAATGTTTCCTGTTGGAAATATTATTACGGAGCTTCTCTTCGATTTGATGACAAATGCTGTGTACACCATGTCTCGGTATAAACGCGTGTTGAATTTGGGAGATTTTGTCGTGGGTATATGTAACAAATCGTCGTGCTATTATCTTCTCCAGGATCTTTGACATTATTGGTAACAGCGATATAGGTCTGTAGCCTTCTAGACGGTTATGGTCCTTTCCGGGTTTTGGTATTGGGGACAATGTTGCAGTTTTCCAATCCTGTGGGTAAGTCCCAGATTGGATAATGTTATTATAAAGTTTGCATATCCTTTCCTTTATAATAATAGGTGCATTGTTGACCATCGGATAACAAAGTTTGTCCCGTGAGGGGGTTGAACCCTTAAGGGTCATCAGAATCCGATTCAGTTCGGAAACGTCAATGTCTTGTGTCATACCTGGAAAGTGGTCTCCATTGGATGCGATAGTGGAAACAATGGAGAATTTCTCTCTAATTATAGCGGGGTCAAAAGCTTCGTCGGAGCTCAGAGAACTCCAGAAGGACGCAAATTCACACGCAATTTCCTGGGGGTTAGATATACTTCTCCTAGAGACAGTGATCATAGGAAAACATAGGAATTTTGGCGATCTTAGACGCTTTACCCTGTCCCAAAGTAACCGAATGTCTAAGAAGGGATCAAGAGAATTTAGAAAGTTTGTCCATGTCTGGCGTTTGGAGATTTTGCATTCTCTCTTAACCATGGCACATGCCCTTCTATAAAGTCTACAGTTTTCGTTCGAGCGGGATCTTCTAAATGCAATCCAGGCCTTATTCCTTATATAAATCAATCTACCAATATACCTGTTGAACCAAATAGGATTATTTCTATTGGAAGGTTTCCGGGTTAGCGGTATAGACTCGTTCGCTGCCTTTCGAAAAAGACGCCCGATTTGAGCGGCTTCTCTGTTGACATCATCAGAATGTTCAAAAGAGTCGTTAAACTGTGACAATTTCGATCGAAATAGAGGCCAGTTGGCTCTCTTGACTATGAATCGTGGTATAAAATTTCTACTATAAGTTGGTGAACAGGTGGAGATTAAAATAGGGAAGTGGTCACCTGATTCAGGTAAATCCAATCGACACCAGGAAATATTCGGGGCTAAATCGGGACTGCACATGGTTACATCGATTGCAGTAAAAGTATTGCGTGTGCTGAGAAGAGTTGGTGAACCATCTTCTATCTTCCGCAAAGTTTACCCAAAGATTGCCTGTGGTGAATCTGTGGAGGAACCCCATACGCTACTATG
>PGFW01057689.1:14863-24986 GCA_003123925.1 Haematobia irritans | reverse complement strand
GATGCATATATATGGCAGATATATGTAAATCTGAACCAATTTGCATTATATTTTTTTGGCGGGTTGTAAATACCACCTTGTGCACAATTTGAGTGAGGATCAGTTTAAAGAAAATGAGGCCTCTATTATGGATCAAACATAAAGGTTATTAGCGGGCAAATTTTTTCAAAATCGGGCGATATATATGGGAGCCTATATCTACATTGAAACCGATTTCGGATGAAAATTTAACACATACCGCTAGCTACTATAGAGGACTTGATCTACACTTTGAGAAGATCGGGTTAATAAAATAAAGGGTTCTATGCCCAAAATTGTGGGAAAAAGCGGGCTATATCATATATTTGGGGAGATTATATCTCAAACTCTGAAACCGATTTCGATGAAATTTTGCACATACAGTTAAGTGCTATAGAAGATTACATTTGGCCCAAACTTTACCTACTATCGGTTGATAAATTAGGGTTTTATAGCAAAATTTCGAAAATTCGGGCGGTACATATATATGGGAGCTATATCTAAATCTGAACCGATTTCGATGAAATTTTGCAGACTTGAAGAGTGATGAAAAATTACATTGTGCCAAATTTGGTGACGACGATCGGTGAAAGTAATTAAACGCAAACGTGACCCCATTTTGTCGAAATCGGGCCATACATATATACGGATCTATATCTAAAATTTGATCCGATTTCTTCAAATTTCAAGAGCGTTGTCCTTGTGCCCAAAAAACACTCTGCTACCAAATTCATCAAAATCGGTTAATAATTTGCGACCGGAATCCTGCGAAACAAGCAAATACAAATACATTACACAGCGCTTAGATTTGCTCAGAAGGTGATTCTGAGTCGATCGGTATATATTTTATGGGATCTAAAATCAATATTCTGAGTAGGCAACATTTTTTGGCAGATCAAACTTATTATCCCTGACCCCTATGTGGTCTAATTATTATCATCGGATAAACCGCTTTATTTGTTTTTTCGACTTTTGTATCTCCAAAACATGCATTGTGAATTCCATAATTACCGCTTTTTCGGGTGTCAAAACACGTTGACCTCTCATTTTATTTTTCACGTACGGGAATACAAAGAAGTAATTCTATTCCGATGTTTTGAGTGCGATCGATGTTCTGAGTGCTCACAAATGAATTTAGACAACTGGCTAAAAAATGGTTGTGTGCCACTCAGAATTGACTGTTCTGCTTTGTTCTAGTGCTACAAATTGGGCATGACCGAGTATTTTCCGAAAAAAAACAGGGCGATCATTTGCTTCGAAGTACTTTGTCCCCGCGTTTTTATTTCGTATAGAAAATTTTTATTTTCTAAAGAGAAAATAAAACTTTGTCAATTTTTATTTCTAAAGAAAATGTTATGAACATTTTTATTTTATATAAAAAATTTTGTCCAAAATTTTATTTCTATAGAAATTTTGTCAAATTTTATTTCTATACTAAATTTTATCTCCATAGAAAAATTTTGCAAACATATAGAAAACTTTTTATTTCTGTAGAAAATTGTGTCTAAATTTTATTTTCTTTAGAATATTTAGTCAAAATATTTCTAATATATACAATTGATTATTCGAGCTTTATGGACAGATAATAGATTAAGGAACATGGTTAATATGAGCCATTGAAAAGAAAAACCGCCAGATACAAAATCTATACAAACGCACTGACTTGTACATGTTTCAATGGCTCTAATTAACCATGTTCCTTAATCTAATATCTGTCCATAAAGCTCGAATAATAAATTGTATAATTAGATATAATGCATTTTGGAACTCAATTGCCTGTTTCGGTATCAGGCTAACATGTAATTATAATTTAGTCAAAATTTTTATTTCTTTAGAAAATTTTGTTCAAAATTTTTCTATAGAAAGTTCTGTCAAAATTTTATTTTCTACAGAAAATGTTGTCAAAAATTGGTATTTCTATATGAAAAGTTACAAAACATTTTATTTCTTAAATAGATTTTGTCCAAAATTTTATTTTATATAAAAAATTTTGTCAAAATTTTATTTTATATAAAATTTTTGTCAAAATTTTATTTTTTTAGAAAATTTTTGTCACAATGTTTTTATTTCTTTTAGACAATTTCGGTCAAAATTTTACTTCTATAGAAAATTTTATCAAAAACTTTTATTACTTATAGAAAATGTTGTCAATGTTTATTTCTATTAGAAGATTTTAAATCAAAATTTTATTTCTAATAGACAATTTTGTCAAAATTTTTCAAAATATTTATTACTATAGAAAATTTGTCAAAATTTTATTTCTGTTAGAAAATTTGTCAACGTTTTATTTCTATAGAAGATTTTTGTCAATTGTTTTATTTCTTTAGGAAAATTTGCGTCAAAATTTTATTTCTTTTAGAAAATGTGGTCAAAACTTTTATATTCTATAGAAAATTTGTGAAAAAATTTCAACACTATAGAAATTTTGTCAAATTTTATTTCTTTAGAAATTTTGTCCAAATGTTTTTTATTTCTATAGAAGAATTTGTCGAATGTTTTATTTCTTTAGAAAAAATTTTGTCAAAAAAATTTATTTCTTTAGAAAATTTTGTCAAAATTTTATTTCTTTAGAAAATTTTGTCACAATTTTATTTCTTTACAAAATTTTATTTCTATACTAAATTTTATCTCCATAGAAAATTTGGCAAACTATAGAAAACTTTTATTTCTGTAGAAAATTGTGTCCAAATTTTATTTCTTTAGAATATTTAGTCAAAATTTTATTTCTTTAGAAAATTTTGTCAAAATTTTACTTCTATAGAAGGCTTCTGTCAAAATTTTATTTTCCTACGAGAAAATGGTTGTCAAAAATTGTATTTCCTATAGAAAATGGTTATCAAACATTTTATTTGCCTATAGATTTTGTCAAAATTTATTTTGTATAAAAAATTTTGTCAAAATTTATTTCTATAGAAAAACCTTTTTTTTTTGGGGGGGGTAAAAAAATTTTATTTCTATGGAAATTTCGTCAACATTTTATTTTTAAAGAAAATTTTGTCATAATTCTATTTCCATAGAAAAATTTGCCAAAATTTTATTTCTATAGAAAATTTTGTCAAAATTTTATTTCTATACAAAATTTGGCAAATTTTAGCTCTATAGAAAATTTTTATTTCTGTAGAAAATTTTGTCAACATTTTATTTTTTTTATAAATTTTGGTCAAAATTTTATTTCTATAGAAAATTTTGTCAAAAATTTTATTCTTTAGAAAATTTTGTCAAAATGTTTTATTTCTTTAGAAAATTTTGTCAAAATTTTTTACTTCTATAGAAATTTTTATCAAAAACTTTTATTACTATAGAAAATGTTGTCATGTTTTATTTCTATAAGAAGATTTTATCAAAATTTTATTTCTTATAAGAAAATGTTTTATTTCTTATAGAAAATTTTGTCAAAATTTTCAAAAAATTTTATTACTATACGAAAATTTTGTCAAATTTTATATTCTTTAGAAATGTGGTCAAAATTTTATTTCTATAGAAAAATTTTGTGAAAAATTCAAATTATCTATAGAAAATTTTGTCAACATTTTTTTCTTTAGGCAAATTTTGTCAATGTTTTATTTCTATAGAAGATTTTTTCAATGTTCTATTTCTTTTAAAAATGTTGTCAAATTTTATTTGCTATTAGAAATTTTTTGTCAAAATTTTTATTTTCTTTAGAAAAATTTTGTCAAAGTTGTATTTCTGTAGAAAATTTTGATCACAATTTTATTTCTTTACAAAATTTTGTCAAAATTTTATTTCTATACTAAATTTTATCTCCATAGAAAATTTGGCAACTATAGAAAACTTTTATTTCGGTTAAGAAAATTGTGTCCCGCAAATTTTTTAATTTCTTTAGATATTTACGTCAAAATTTTTATTCTTTAGCAAATTAAAAAAAATTTGTCAATTTTTATTTCTAATAGAAAATTTGGCAAACTTTTGGTTGCTATAGAAAATTTTTATTTCTTTATAAAATTTGGTCAAAATTTTATTTCTATAGAAAATTATGTGAAAAATTTTGTTACTATAGAAAATTTGGTCAAAATTTTATTTCTTTAGAAAATTTGGTCAAAATTTTATTTCTATAGAAACTTTTATTAAGATTTTATTTTTATAGAAAATTTTGTTAAAATTTTATTTCTTTAGGTAATTTTTTTCAAAGTTTCGCTTTCTATAGAAAATTTTGGTCAAAATTTGTTTTCTATAAAAAAATTTTGTCCAAAAATCTTTATTTCTATAAAAAGTTTTATTTCTGTAGAAAATTTTGGTCAAAATTTTATTTCTTTGGAAATTTTGGCAAAAATATCTATACCTTTCGAATTTTGTCAAAATGTTATTTCCATAGAATATTTTGTCAAAATTTTATTTTTATAGAAAAGTTCAAAATATTATATCTTTAGAAAATTTTGTCAAAATTTTATTTCTATAGAAAATTTTATCAAAATTTTATTGCTATAGAAAATTTCGTTAAAATTTGATTCTAATAGAAAATGTTGTCAAAATTTTATTTCTTATGGAAAACAATTTTATCAAAGTTTTATTTTCTTTTAAAAAATTTATCAAAAATTGTATGTCTTTACAAAATTTTTTCTTTACGCCACCGTCAAAATCATCGATTTGAGTGGCAGTGGCTGGGTTTATTTCGAGCGTGCTTCCTCTTCTTTCTTTCATTCGCTCGTGAAAAATAAACGCCAGCCAACTGCACTAAATCGATGATTTTGACGTGGCAGAAGGAAAAGATTATGTTTGTACGAATTTATTTCGGCATAAGCCAGCTATCATGTAAAACCTTTTTTTCGGAGGTTCAAGTGTGGTTCATTGTTTTGGGTTTAATGAACCTGGCCTGAAATTTATTCTGATAATTGGTTGATAAGTTTTTTGCTGGGGCAAGTAGAGGCGATGCTGATGAGGAAATGGTGGTAATTCCGAAAGCAGCTGTAGCATTCAACTATCTGCAGTCTAATAGGCTTTGCCCAAATAAATTTGAACAAGCAAAACTTTTTCCTCTGTTGGTTAAGCTATCACTTGTAGTTTAGTCAATGCATGCGCTTGAAGATCAAAACAAACAAATAATGATTGAAGAGAAACTAACAATAACAAACAAAACGAAATTTTAATTCCTTTTACATAAATTTTGTCAAAATTGTATTTCTATACTAAATTTTATTTCCATAGAAAATTTGGCAAGTTTTTAGTTCTATAGAAAACCTTTATTTCTGTAGAAAATTTTGTCAAATTTTATTTCTTTACAAAATTTTTATCAAAATTTTTTATTACTATGGAAATTATTGTCAAATTTTATTTCTTTAAGGAAAAATGTTGTTCAAATGTTTTCATTTCTATAGAAGATTTTATCAAAAATTTTATTTTCTATAGAAAATGTTGTTAAAAAATTTTATTTCTATAGAAAAATTTTGTCAACATTTTTATTTCTTTAGAAAATTTGGTCAAAATTTTATTTCTATAGAAAATTTTGTGAAAAATTTGATTACTATAGAAAATTTTGTCAAAATTGTATTTCTTTAGAAAATTTTGTCAATGTTTTATTTCTATAGCAGGTTTTGTCAATGTTTTATTTCTTTAGAAAAGTTTGGTCAAATATTTTATTTTTATAGAAAAAATTTGTGAAAAATTTATTACTATAGAAAATTTGTCCAATTTTTATTTCTTTTAGAAAATTTTGTCAAATGTTTTAATTTCTATATGAAGATTTTGTCAATGTTTTATTTCTTTAGAAAAATTTTATTTCTTTACAAAAATTTTGTCAAAAAATTTTATTTCTATACTAAATTTTATATTTCAATACAAAATTTTGGCAATCTAAATAGAAAACTTTTATTTCTTGTAGAAATTTTTGTCCAAATTTCATTCTTTAGAATATTTAGTTCAAAATTATTATTCTACTAGAAAATTTGGCAAACTTGGTTCTATAAGAAAATTTTTTAATGTCTGTAGAAAATTTTGCCAAAATTTTATTTCTTTAGAAATATTGATCAAAATCTTTATGTCTTTAGAAAATGGTCAAAATTTTTTTTAATTTCTTTAGTAAATTGGTCAAAATTTTATTTCTATAGAACATTTTGTGAAAATTTTATTACTATAGAAAATTTTGTCAAAATTTTATGTCTTAGAAAATTTTGTCAATGTTTTTATTTCTAATAGAAGATTGTCAATGTTTTATTTCTTTAGAAAATTTTGTCGCAAATTTATTTCTTTAGATAATTTGAAGTCAAAATTTATTTCCATAGAAAATTTGCAAACTTTGGTTCTATAGAAAAATTTTTATGTCTGTAGAAAATGTTTGCCAAAATTTTATTTTTTCTTTAGAAAATTTGTCAAATTTATTTCTTTAGAAAAATTTGGCCAAAAATTTTATTTCTATAGAAACTTTTATTAAATTTTAATTTCTATAGAAACTTTTATTAAGATTTTATTTTTATAGAAAAATTTGTTAAAATTTTATTTCTTTAGGTATTTTTTTCAAAGTTTCATTTCTATGGAAAATTTTGTCAAAATGTTATTTCTTTAAAAAATTTTGTCAAAATTTTATTTCTATAGAACAGTTTTATTTCTGTAGAAAATTTTGTCAAAATTTTATGTCTTTACAAAATTTTGCCAAAATTTTATTTTTATAGAAAATTTTTGTCAAAAATTTTATTTCATTATTGCTTGTTTGAGTGAACTTACGCCAAATTTATTCTGATAATTTGTTGATAGTTTTGCTGTAAGTAGAGGATGGCTGTATGAGGAATTGTGGTCAATTCCGAAACAGCTTGTACATCCAACCATCTTTGAAGTCTATAGGCCTTTGCCCAAATAAAATTTGAGCAAGCATACTTTTTCCTCTGTTGTTAAGAATACAGCTTGTAGTTTTAGTCATGCATGGTTTTAAAGGCTGAGATTCAAGAAATAAAACAATAATGATTGGAGAGAAACTAACAATAAAAACAAAACGAATTTTATTTCTTTAACAAAAATTTTGTCAAAAATTTTATTTCCTATAATCTAAAATTTTTATTTCCATAGAAAATTTGGGCAGTTTTAGTTGCTATAGAAAACCTTTATTTATGTAGAAAATTGTCAAAATTTTATTTCTTTAAGTACATTCTTTGGTCAAATTTTTTATTTCCATAGAAAATTTATCAACATTTTATTTCTATAGAAAATTTTGTCAAAAAATTTTATTTTTTAGAAATTTTTCTCAATGTTTTATTTCTAATCGAAAATTTTATCAAATTTTTATTTTCTATAGAAAAATATTGTCAAAAAATTTTATTTCTATAGAAAAATGTTGTCAACAATTTTATTTCTTTAGAAGATTTAGTCAAAATTTTATTTCTTTAGAAAATGTGGTCAACATTTTTATTACTATAGAAAATTTGTGAAGTAGCTCTTAGTTGGAGAAGAATTTTTGACAAAAATCCATCAAAATATCAAAAATCTACCATTTTGGGTAGAATATCTAACCAAACTCGGCAAATTCGTAGATCCAAATGCGTCCAATGCAATAATTGAAATATATGCATGTCCCACTGATGGTTTTCGGAACAACAACTGATTGTGGACGACCTTCACGAAATTCGTCGACCTACGACCAGAGTTGAATTCACCATACCATCGATAAACACTGGTCTTTACATGCTTCAAAGCCAAAAATTGAATTAAGTTCACCGATGCATATTATTGAGTTAATCCACGTCGAAAGTTTTTACTTCCGGTTTTGGAGCGAGATGAATCTCTTAAGTTGGTGTAAATAACACAAATCGCGCTCATCGATCTGAGTTTGTATAACTTAAAAATGTCATGCTTTACAAAGGAGCTGTCTAGGGTTGCCCTATCCCGAAAAATAAAACCTCACATAGGTTAATTGGTTAAGCTTGATATCATTACAAAAACCCAAAACCCGGATAATGGAAATTTTTGATCACCCGAAACTGTTCAAATACCGGATTAATTTGTTAATCGAATTGCATTAAAAAAAACGAAGGTAGAAAAATGAAGTGTTTGAACAATCGCACTATCACGTCTGAATGCCATCACGAATAACTTTATTTCTGTATGGTTTTGTAAGCTTTAGAGCACTGAGAAATGTTGATATCATTTCTAAAATTGGCTACAACACATATTAGCCACCCTCTATGTAATAGGGACAAAACAAACATTTTCTATTTTGAATTTTTATTAAAATTTAAATCTGAATCGATTTACGAAAAAAGCCAAAATTAAAAATTTTACTTTTTCGACTTTAACAGTGTCTACATATAAACATACATGTCTACTACGTACATTTATATATAAGTCTATAGTATATTTTTATAGTTTTATTTGTCATTTCTATTTAGGCATTTAACTAGAAGCGTCCTTGTTTTTTTTTTTTTTTGTTTTGTGGTTTGTTAGAGTCTGGTAGTGCGTTATAGACGTACCCGCCATAGTGCGTGTGGGTGTGTGGCTTTTCGCCGACTATGTTAGGCCTCCCCTTTGGCCCAGACGATATTCATCCGAAATCGTTTTTAATAAAATATTCATTTGGGTGCCAGTGTTTCCAATAGACATACATAGGACAAGAATTTTCATTACACTCAGAAAATTGCAAGCGGCGAGTAAATACCAAGCAAGTTGTAAATAAAGTGGTTAACTACGGTTCCATTGAAAAAAAAAAGCCAAATGCCCCCCGAGTTCAAAGATTTGTCTTTACACCTAATGATTTTGGTATTGATTCCCAGCCAAAGAAGCGGAGAATTCAAATAAGGATATTTTTAAGACGCAATTACCCTTTAATTTTAGGTTTTGCGTACTTGATTCTAGCAAGCAAATTTTTATTTTTCGTTTTTTTCAACTTTGTTTCCTCATATGCTATTAAAGTCTTTTACAACGTGTTTAACGACTTTTTGAGAAGGAAAAAAAGCTTAATAGTATGAGGAAAATGCGTCTTCTACTGCTAAAGAAAATTCCATTCGTATTTTAAGGAATGAAAATCTCCTATTTGACGCCTCGCGACAATATTTTTTCAGTGTTTATTACTAGCTAAATATTAAAACTAAAAAAAAACTGCCCTCTTGGACCGTCAAATGACACGGAACCAAAAAATTGCCGCCTTATTTAAAAATTTTATTATTTAATGAAACTATATATATATATATTCTAAATAATAAGGGCTTATTAAGTTTGGGTTACAATAGGGTTTTTCCATAATTAGGGTTTTGGTTCATACTTTCGTGGGAAATTAATTTTTTTCCAATCTTAATACAGTGCCATAAGATCATTGTGAGAGTTTTCTTCTTTATAAAATATTTAGGTTCAATAACCCAAGTAAAAAAGCGTCGCCAAAAAATAAGTAAAAATGTTCTTTTGGATCCGGAAATATTTGCAAAATTGGCGGCAAGTAAAGCAGATGATTGAACCACGGGCTTGTCATAAGGCCATGAATGTCCAACCATTTCAACAGTCCGTTGGCACTGAATTTGCAATCAACTTCTTAGCTCTGTGTTTAAAATTCAGTGTTTTTGGATGTGGAATTAAAGAAATGTGTCATATTTTTGACAATAAATAATTTTTAAAATTTTTATGATTTTTAATGCGATTCTAAGCTTTGTCCGAAACGTTTGAATTAAAAATATTTAAAAAAAAATTCGGCAATATTTCTTGAATGGATTTGGAAATTTTTTTCAAACAATTAATTTCCCAAATAATTTGTACCATTTTAATTAAAGCTTACTCTGTTTTTAAACCTTTTAAAAATAAACAAATTAAATTACCCATTAAAATAAGAAAAAATGCGAGTATAAATAATTGAATTAAAAAAAAAATTCTGTGTATTGAAAATATAAGAACTCTTTGGGAGTACATCTTTTAGTTGTGCCATTGGAAGAACTTCCAATATTTTTTGCTGGGAAGTTATAGACATCCCAGCAAACAAAATTGGAAGTTGTTCTAGAAATATTTCTTCTACAGCCCATTCTGGAATCCCCGATCGATTGTTTTCGACTTCCAATGCAGTCCTTTTGGACAAGCATACAAACATTTATTTTAAAGCGCAGCGAAAATTTTGAAAAACAAAAGCAATTAAAAAATTCTCTGGTAAAATAAAATTTTCAAACAATTTTCTATAGAAATAAAA
>PGFW01057679.1:0-10938 GCA_003123925.1 Haematobia irritans | reverse complement strand
CGGTTAGAATGTTGTCTTTAAGATCAATCTGGAAATATTTTTTTGTTAGTCTTATGTTAGGTTAGGTGGCAGCCCGATGTATCGAGCTCACTCAGTTTGTTAGACTTATTTCTAGTTTTTATCTTAGCGTACGATTTTTTATTAAGGTGTTTTTGATTTGTTGAAAAAAAATGCAATGTAGAACAATTGATGGTCATATCTGTGTTCAACTAAATTTATTTTATTTTACTCTTTCCTTAGCTAGTGAATGTGAATGAGAAGTTGGCCTAGCTCTATTCGTTTCACAAATAAGCACAGTCATAATTATATTATAAATTGTATTATATTCTGGATTTTAAAAGTATCGTAATAACTGTAACATAAGACGCGTGCATTAATTTGACAACGGTCATATCATTAGTTTATTTTAGTGAAGCAATCCTTAGTTTACGCAACCACTTCTTAATTTAACGAAAAGTTCTTCCCAGCTATCATAATTTTGTTATCTAAGGCCTGTGTCATACCGAGAAACCTGTTGAAGTGGGTACAATTCAAAGCTGATTCAATATCTTTTGCCTCTATTTTCGGTCACTTGTGATTTTCGCTGACTGATCAGCACTTTCATTTTGGAAATATCTTCCTTCAAAAACAATATGTTAGCGCTATGTCATAGTCGCTATAGATATAATTTATTTCTGCATAATACAAACGTCGTAACGTTTGCCAACAAATTGTTGGCTTTTCCACGACTCAGGTTCCATTCGCCGAGCAAGTCTAATCGAGCAACTGTCGATTGGCCTTCTCAGTGAAGTGAGGCAGACATGTTTTTACGCGCTTTTCGGACTCGTCTACATAATGGAAAGAATAGCTTAATAAGCCTAAAATAAAAGGCAACACTATACCTAACCTAAGCTATGAAAAAGCATTGTGCTAAATTTTAGGACGATTTTTATAATAAATGTATTGTCGCTAAATATTCGCCAAAAGTTCATTTGAATTTGTACGAAATCAATTTACTATCTGCCCTATGAATGATTGTTAAGCTATATCCCATGAAATGATTGTTTCATGGCAAAATATTTCAATTTTGATTTCCTTGGGAAATCGATATTTTAAAATCGAATAACCTTTGCTTGAATATTGAACCCTTATAACTTCTACAACGTAAATAAATGTCAACATTTACCTTCTTTTCGTCGTATTCCTTTTGTGCTGCTTTCTTCTCTAGTACATAATCTCTTTCTACACATTCTTTTAAATAATCTCGATAAATTTCGTTGAGCTTCAGTCGTTCTTTATATTGATTTTCTAATTTCTTCAATCTTCTTGTGTATTCCGGATGTGTAAGATTTTTAAGTTCTTCCAACTGTTTATTTAAACCGGCAAGTTTGTGCTGGTACATTCTGCAAAATATATTTAAATATTAATGTTGTTTGGAGGAAAATGCTATATAGAAATACAAAACAAGAATAGTTTTGGAATGGATTACGAGTCACAAGCATCACCTTAGACCTCCGCCATTTCATTGTAACACCCAGTCCTATTGTTTACTTAACGCATCTTTCAATTCAAGTGTTGTGGTTATTTTAACATTAGTTTGTTGATGATTGTAACCGGTGTAAGCCCCAGGAGTTCGTCCATATATTGCGAAATTCTGTTTCACTGGCATCAACCGTATCGCTGCAGGAGATAAATATTATTTTCAACATTGCTTAACGCAAAACTTCATCTTTTTGCCTCTAAACTTTTCATACCTCTTCAGACTGTCGCTAGGCATTTTTGTTCAAAAATTATTGTTAGAATCTAGAAATCCTCATTATAGCAAAACGTCATTCACACTGGCCAATACCAAAAGGTGGGAAAGACATATTGACTTCTGTTATCCGTTAGCAATATAAATATTTTTTTCTTTTTCTAAAGCTCTCGCAAGATTTCCGAGGCAGCCGAAATGGTTTTGACGTCGTGGCTTTATAAGAAGTCCGTAGTGCGATCTATATGGTATTAGTCGTAAAACAATTACACTTGTTTGACATCCGTATGGGTCATCACATGATAAATCATTGCATGCTACCCCTGCCAGCACGATTTACGAATTAAAACCTCGGTTTAATGTTGCGTCCAAGAAATTATAGTTATAGCGGACCGACAAGTGCTCGTCGAACATAATCCCAAACACGGCCACACAAAGACATGGTCGAAGACATAATGCGTTACTGGCAAGCTTTGTTACAGGGATCGATAAACATTTATCGTTATTTTGCCATCGCCAAAATCGTAAGCGATTGCCATCTTGTAACGGAAAATTCTGTGTTTATATTTGAATCTACTGGGTGTGGCCGAAACGCTAAAGCGGACGCTTACACGTCCGAATAAACACAAACTACGAAAGAGGTTCGTCTTATTTGTTGTGTGTTCTTTCAAGTTTGCCGCTCAGCTTAGTAACTATTCAGTTTATCGAAACACGAATATATCATATATCGTCCGTAAAAAGGGCTCAAAGCCAGGTATCGTTAACTTATTTATCGAATATAATATACCTGGCTTATTTTTCGTGCGGAAAAATCCAGGTTTAATAAATATGTTCTTTAAAAATGATCAAAACAAAGATTCGCATTTAATGCTTAGTACTAAGTCGTTGCGGCGTAAAAACGAATATCTTCACAATCCCCATAATGCGCTTACAGATTATCAGTTATTCCGGCACGACAGTGCTCGTGTCGAAACATAAATCCATTTATTGTGGGCAAATATAGAGGTTAAGTTCCCGAAGCATAATCGATACTGCGCTGCATGTTTACGATAACAGCATTAAAAACGATATTTAGTCACGCCGACATGTCGTATCGATGCACACTCACTGTAAATTCTTACAAAAACACCGACATTCCGTCCGAAAAGCTGATAGCTGTAATGCGCTTACAGACTGTCAGTTATTCCGGACAACAGGCTCGTGTCGAACATATCCCATATATTGTGCACATGTATAATTAAGTCCCGAAAGGCATAATCGATACTGGCTGCATGTTTATGGTCGATAACACATTACCGATTATTTAGTCCATCGCCGACAAGTCGTTATCGACCCGAACATACACTGTAAGATTGTTTACAAAACACCTGACATTCCGCCGAATAACTGATCGTTTGTAAAGCGCATAAAGCGCATAAATAAGGGTCAAACCCAAGGGATGGTTAACTTATTTATGTGAAATAATATGCCTGCCTATTTTTCGTGCGAAAATTCCAGGGTTGTAATTATAATTGATAGGTCTGAAACCTCAAAAACAAAAGATTCGCATTATTCCGCTTCTAAGACGTTTTTTATATGAAGTATAACAGTTTTCGTGCGAAAACTGATCTTAGTATCCTAAGCATTATTCCGCGTAACTTTTTTATTATGAAGTATAACAGTTTTCGCGCGCAAAACGTGATCTTAGTACTGAGCTTTACACGCATGCGAAACAAAATATGATGACAACATGAAAAAATAGAGAAGAAGCATAAAAACATAAACAATGAAGATGTACGAAAAGTTATGGGTTAAGCCATCTTTTACTAACAAAATGGAAGGTACCAATAAAAATCCGGGTGTATGTGACAATACAATGATTCCGAAAGTAATCCACATTTCATAAATTACCAATTACTTGATGAATTTAAAAATTACTTCTCGCCTGGTTTTCCATTGAATGAAGGAAGAAGTATAACAGTTTTTCGTGCGAAAACGTGATCTTAGTACTGAGGCATTATCCGCGCTAACTTTTTTTTTAATATGAAGTATAAATTTTTCCGCGAAAAACGTGATCTTAGTACTCAGGCTTTACACTGCACAACAAATAATGATGACAAAACATTAAAAAATAAGAAACAAGCATAAACCATAAAACAATGTAATATGTACGAAAAGTTATGGGTTCAAGCCATTTTTTACTAAACAAATGAAGGTACCAATAAAAAATCGCGGGTGTAATGGACAAATACGAATGATTCCGAAAGTAATCCACAATTTCATAAATTAACGCAATTACTGATGAATTTAAAAATACTTCTCGCCTGGTTTTCCATTGAAGAAGTGAAATTTTCACGTTTTTGCCAAAATTCCTCTTAAGGTGGGTACTTATGTTTTGCACGAAAAAAACTCACTTAACCATCTTTGCGTTGGAAAATGAAGAAGTGTTTTTGAACAACATTCGAACGAAGAACAGCTTATTTGTGGGCTATTCCCGTTTTATTTCTCCGCAATTTAAATTGACAACATCGCCAAAATGTCAATACTATGTTTTACTTATACATACGCACGCAGCTGAATTGTTTACATAAACACCGCATTCATGATAATGTTTTGAAAAGTGTCTTTTCTACTCAGTATTTTGGATTGTTTGCAAAAAAATCTCCATACATCACTGGACACTGAATAATTTTTAAGAAATAAAAGCTCCAGCTCCGCTGCTACTCCTGGTGTCTTACCACATTCTGCAACAGCTTTTACAACATGTGGTACACTTGTCTTCTTCAGCTTTTCCAAATGGATAACCGTCAATTGTAACGCACATCAAAAAAAACATATAATTCCGGTGTTAAAGGCGCCCCCGCCCGGGGGGTTTTAAAAAAAAATGCACCTCAGCGAAATTTTCGGTAGCAAAAATTTATTTAAGTCTATCTAAGCAACAAAAACAAGATTGGTACACAATTTTAAACCAGCTAATTCCTTTTAAAATTGTTAATAATGTTCCAATAATTTCCTCAAATAAATAATAAACAATTATTTGAGGAATATTTGAACATATATTAACAATGTTTAAAAAGCGATAGCTGGTTTAAAATGTGTACAACAGACCCTTTTTTTGTTGTAGACTTAAAGAAGTTTTATACCGAAAATTCGCGTAGAGGTGCATACCGGCCTTACACACGGAATTATATGTTTTTTTTTGATGTGGCTTTACAAATTGACGTATCCATTTGGAAAAGCTGAAGAAGACAATGTACACATGTTGTAAAAGCTGTTTTGCATGAAATGTGGTAAGACACACAAGGAGTAAGCGCTGGAGCTTTATCCTTAACAATTATTGTGTCCATGGAATGTTATGAAGGATTTTTTTGCAAAACAATCCAAAAACTGGTAGAGAAAACACTTTTAAACTAATTATCATCGAATGCGTGATGTAACAATCAGTCGCTGCGTATGTATAAGTAAAAATAGTAATGACATTTTGCGATGTTGTCCAATTAAATTCGCGGAGAATAAACGCGAATGCTCCAAAAATAGCTGTTTTCTTCACGTTCGAAAAAATGTATGCTCAACACTCTCATGTTTTCAACGCGAAGAATGGTTTAAGGTGAATTTTTTTTCGTGCCAACAAACATAGTACCCACCCTTAAGCAGAATTTTGGCAAAAACGAGAAATTTTCACTTCCATTCAATGGAAACCCAGGCGAGAAGAGTATTTTAAATTCATTCAAGTAATGTAATTTAGAAATGTGGATTACTTCGGAAATCATATGTATGTCAACATACACCCGCTGTTTATTGGTACCTTCCATTTTGTTATAAAAGATGGCTTACCCATAACTTTCGTAACATCTTCATGTTATGTTTATGCTCTTCCTTATTTGTTCATGTCTGGTCAATCAATAATTCTGTTCGTGCATGTAAAGGCCTAATACTAAGATCAACGTTTCGCCGGCGAAAAACGTTAAAACTTCATATAAAAAAGTTAGCGCGGAATAATTCTAGTACCTAAAAGATCACGTTTCGCACGAAAAACTGTTAACTCATTCGCTTCCATTCAATGGAAAACCAGGCAGAAAGTATTTTTAAAATTCCATCAAGTAATTGGTAATTTATGAAATGCTGATTACTTTCCGGAATCAATTGTATTGTCACATACACCGGATTTTTATTGGTACCTTCCATTTTGTTAGGTAAAAGATGGCTTAACGCCATAACTTTCGGACATTTCTTCATGTTTATGTTTATGCATTTCTTCTTATTTTTTCAAATGTTGTCACTCAAATATTTGTTCGTGCAGTGTAAGGCCTAGTACGTAGAATCACGTTTTCGCGCGAAAAACTGTTATAGCTTCATAATAGAAAAAAAGTTTAAGCGAAGAATAATGCTAGTACTAAGATCACGTTTCGCCGAAAAACTGTTATACTTCCAATATAAAAAACGCTTATAGAGCGTAATAAAATGCGAAAATTCTTTGTTTTTGAGGATTTTCGAGACCTATAATTATACAAGCCTTGGAATTTTCGCACGAAAAAAATAGGCAGCAATATTATTTCACATAAATAAGTTAACATCCTGGTTTGAACGCCTATTTATGCGCCTTATGCGCTTTAACAAACGATCAGTTTATTCGCGGACGGAAATGTCGGTGTTTGTAACAGATCTTACAGTGTGTCGGGTCGATACGACATTGTGCGCGAATAGCCTAAATAACGGCTAAATGTGTTAATCGAATCCATAAACAATGCAGCAGTATCATTATTGCCTATCGACTTAACTTATAAGTGCACAAATATATGGGATATGTTTCGACACGAGCACTGTTTGTCCCGAATAACGACAGTCTGTTAAAGCGCATTCACAGACATCAGTTATTGCGCGAACGGAATGTCGGCTGTTTGTACAATGATCTTAGCGTGAGCCGCCATCGATACGACATGTCGGCGATACTAAATAATCGTTAATGTGTTAGTCGATCCATAAACATGCAGCAAGTATCGATTAATTGCCCTTCGGAATTAACTTATAATTTGCACAATAAATGTATATGTTCGAGCACGAGCACTGCGTCCGGGGCGTTGAAATGAACTGATAATCATGTAAAGCGCATTATGGGAGAATTGTGAAGAATATTCGTTTTTCGCAGCAACGAACTTAGTACTCAAGCATAAATTCGAATCTTTGTTTTGATCATTTTACAAGAACATATTTATAGCAACCCCTGGATTTTTCAGCAAAAAATAAGGCAGGTATATATTTCGCATAAATAAAGTAACTACCCTGGCTTTGAGACCCCTTTTTACGAGATAAATATGAATATATTCGTGCTTCGCATAAAAACGAAGCTTAGACTAAGCTTGATGGAACACTTTTAAAGAACACACAACAACAAGACGAACCTCTTTCCGTAGTGGTTCTTATTCGACCGTGTAAGTCCGCTTTAGACATGTTTCGGCAACGGAAGTCGGATGTATGTAAAGCACAGACATCTTACAGCGTAGGCGCATCGATACGATTTCTTGGCGATGACAAAATAATCGATAAAGTGTTATCATCCCTAAACATGCGCAGTACGATTATGTTCGACTTTACTCTCTATGTTGCCACAGATTTTGGAATGTCGACACGAGCACTGTCCGTCCGGATATAACTGAATAATCTGACCAAAAAACTCATTAACGCTAAAATGTGCTGGCAGGGGCAGCAGGGAATTTATTTTAATCAATGTATGACGCACCATACGATGTTTCAAATCAGGTATATGTTTAGAGCTTCATATACATATAGTCGACACCGACTTCTTATAACAGCCACGACGTCAAATCCATTCGGCTGCGAAATCTTGGAGAGTTTAGAAAAAAAGAAAAAATATTTATTGTAACAGGATAACAGAAGTCAAATATGTCCTTTCCCACCTTTGGTATGGCCAGTGATGATGAACGTTTTGATATAATGAGGATTCTAGATCTAATAATAATTTTGAACAAAATGCCTACGACAGTGAAGAAGGTATGAAAAAATAGAAGGACAAAAGATGAAGTTTTGCGTTAAGCAATGTTGAAATAAATATTTATCCCCTGCAGATACGGATGATGCCAGTGAAACAGAATTTCGCAATAATGGACGAACTCCTGGTTACACCGGTACAAATCATCAAACAACTAATGGAACAAATAACCACAACCATGAATTGAAAGAGCAGTAAGTAAACAAATAGACTGGGTGTTACAATGAAAATGGGGGGTCTAAGAGATGTGCTTGTGACTCGTAATCCATTCCAAAAACTATTCTTGTTTTTCATTCTATATAGCATCTTTCCTCCAAACACATAATATTTAAATATATTTTGCAGAATGTACCAGACAAAACTTGCCGGTTTTAAATAACAGTTGGAAGAACTTAAAAATCTACATCCGAATACACAAGAAGATTGAAGAATTAGAAAATCAATATAAAGAAGACTGAAGCTCAACGAAATTTATCGAGATTATTTAAAAGAATGTGTAGAAAGAGATTATGTACTAGAGAAGAAAGGCAGCAGCAAAAGGAAATCACGACGAAAAGAAGGTAAATGTTGACATTTATTTACGTTGTAAAGTTATAAGGTTCAATATTCAAGCAAAGGTTAATTCGATTTTAAAATATCCGATTTCCCAGGGAAATCAAATTGAAATATTTTGCCATGAAACATCATTTCATGGGATATAGCTTAACAATCATCATAGGGCAGATAGTAAATTGATTTCCGTACAAAATTCAACTGAACTTTGGCGAATATTTAGCGACAATAACATTTATTTAATAAAAATCGTCCAAAATTTGGCACAATGCCTTTTCATAGCTAGGTTAGGAATAGTGTTTGCCTTTTATTTTAGGCTTATTAAGCTATTCTTCCATTATGTAGACGATCCGAAAAGCGCGTAAAACATGTCTGCCTCATTCACTGAGAAGGCCAATCGACAGTTGCTCGATTAGATTCTCGGCGAATGGAACCTGAGTCGTGGAAAAGCCAACAATTTTGGCAAACGTACGACGTTTGTATTATTCAGAAATAAATTATATCTATAGCGACTATGACATAGCGCTAACATATTGTTTTTGAAAGGAAGATATTTCCAAAATGAAAGTGCTGATCAGTCCAGCGAAAATCAACAAGTGACCGAAATAGAGGCAAAAACTATTGAATCAGCTTTGAATGACCCTACTCAACAGGTTTCTCGGTATGACACAGGCCTTAGATAACAAAATTATGATAGCTGGGAAAGAACTTTTCGTTAAATTAAGAAGTGGTTGCGTAAACTAAGTTGCTTCACTAAAATAAACAATGATAACCGTTGCTCAAATTAATGAACGCTCTTATTTCAGTATACATTTAAAATCCAGAATATAATACAATTATAATATAATTATGACTTGTGCTTAGTTGCTGAAACAAGTAAGACTAGGTCCAACTTCTCATTCACTATTCACTTAGCAAGAAAGAGTAAAAATAAAAATAAATAGTTGAACACAGATATGACCATCAATTAGTTCTCACATTCAATTTTTTTTTCAACAAATCAAAAACACCTTAATAAAATCGTACGCTAAGATAAAAAACTAAGAAATAAGTCTAACAAACGAGTTAGCTCGAACATTCGGTCTGCACCAACTAACATAGAGATCTAAACAAAAAAAATATTTCCAAGATTGATCTTAAACGAAAATTCTAACCGACTTAAAGTCGTCGGAAACTTAATAGAAAAATAACGATACAGTCTGGAAAAACAAATGATCAATGAGTCAGTAAAATACTAATCTCTAATCGTTTAATTCAATTAGATAGAAAACTAAATAACATTTATAAGATAAAACCAACCGTAACGGAAAACTTCGTAAAAAACCCAATCGACCCAGTAACCACGTAGTCGAAAAAAGACGTTAAAAAAAAAAATTAAACCTAAACGACGCGACAGTTACTAGTGTATCATGCTAGAGAAAAAAGAAACGAAAATGATTTAAAGACAATCAAAGAAGGAAAACCTGTAACCCAAGTAAGTTTGTGGTACAAAAAAGTTAAAATAGAATAAAAAATATATAAAGAAAATTTTAGCTTTAGACAACAAAATGGGTTATTGCGGTAACTCGATCGGTTCGAATAATCTTCAACAAGCGCACCTATTTTTCCGACAACGGTAGTCCCAGTACGTAGAAAACGACGCATAGAAGATGGAAAATTATGTACGAAAAACGTTTGTTCATCGGGCCAACAGATATATGTTTGAAAGGCAAGAGTTGCCTAAATTTGCGGCAACAATCACAGCTATAGAAATTAAAATGAGAAAGTAAGAAGTGGTAATTTTTGTTTGTTTTATTTTATATATCTCAAATATCTCATTGTAATATTTCTTCCCTTTTTATTCTGTCTTAAGTAATGGTTTACAAAAGTTAACGATAGTAGCAGCAAGTAAGTCAAAATAAATAGTGCCCATTAGCTAAAGGGCAAAAATTTTTTATAAAACGTTCGAGCTAACTGATGACATGCCCCTAACAATGCGAAAATACCAGTTGCCCTAGCTTTTACTCCACCACAAACATAACTCATAAATAGAACATTTAATTTATTTTATACGGATCTTGTAATATTCCACTCCCTTTGTCATAAGAAACTCTTACATACATTTTTGTATGATTGAACTGTTGTTTATTTACATTTTATGTAGCTTTAAATATTAGGATAAAAACTCCATACAACGGATGTTCACTAACGATGGTGTACATATATGTGTTGGTTATTACTCAAAGATAATTATAAATAGTAATTGTATGGTAGTATCTTCTTATGTAATAAGCAAATAAGTTTAATTATTGATATTTTAATCAATGAATCCAACAAAAAATCTCGTCTTTAAACTTCCTCTTTCCCACTCGATCAAGTATTTTGTGTACATATTAGGTGTTTTTACACATAAATAACTAATAACTTCGATTTTTAAATAAGAACAAAAACATACTGATAACCGTTTAAATACATACAATGTTTTAAAATATACTTAAAGGTAATAATTTAATTTCAAATGTTTTTTTTTCGTCGCAAGCACATAAAATGAATGACAATAAATTAAAATAACAGGTATATAAAAACATGAAGCGAAAAATATTTTAAATATGTTACGAAAAGAATTCACTATAATATTTTTGAATGCTGTCGACAATGAGCTTATGTTCGTTTTGGTTACAAAATTCCAATT
>PGFW01057670.1:0-12765 GCA_003123925.1 Haematobia irritans | reverse complement strand
TTGCCAGATCCTTTTTTGTTTGCAAGAGTTAAAGTAAGAAAGATTAATGCATTTATTATACCCTCAACCAAATAGGGTTGGGGGAATATTAACTCTTGTCATTCAGTTTGTAACAACATCGAAATTGATGCTCTAAGACCCATAAAGTATATATATTCTGGGTCGTGGTGAAATTTCTGAGTCCGATCTGAGCATGGTCCGTCCGATCGTTGAAATCACGCTAAACATTCCGATACGAAACAACTATCGACTTGAAACTTGGCAACAATAGTTTTATTGATGTAAGGTCGGAATGGATTGGCAAATGACCCATAGGGTCACTTTAACGTATAGCCCCCATTACGGACCCCCAAATTTGCTTGCGAATTGCTCTAAAGAAACAAATTTCTTCGCGGCTGAATATGTTGGTTAAATTGGTAAATTAGTATATGGCCTCTAAAACAACCATGCAAAAATGGTCAGACATCGTCCAATAATTAATATATAGCCCCCATATAAAAAACCGATCCCCCGATTTGGCTTGCGGAGCCCCTCTAAAAGAGAAACAAATTTCGATCCGATCGGCATGAATTGTACAGGAGAAGCAAATTTCACCGATTCGGTTGAAATTTGGTACATGATATTATATAATGGTCCTAACAAGCCAATGCAAAAATTGGTGCCACATCGGTCCACTAATTATATATAGCCCCCATAATTAAACCGACCCCGATTTGGCTGCGGAACCTCTAAAGAAGCAAAATTTTTCAAATCGCGGATTCGCGGCTGAATTTTGGCGCACACGACTGTGTTAACATATATGTGTCTAATGCAATCCATACCAGGTAGTGGTTGAGCAGAATAATTGGAGGTCTCAACACTCGTGGTCATTGAAGATTAATAGAAATAGCCCCCGCAATATACACCCAAACAGATCACCAGAATTGACCCTCCGGAGACCTCTTGGAAGACCAAAAACTGTCAATGCTGATTTCTAAGTTGAGAATTACGGTAACGGTGGTGTTAATATAGTGGCCTCAACCAGCACACCACACCCCATTGCGATAAAAATCTTGGTCGAAAATCGGTCAATAATTATAATAGTACGGCACCATAAGTAAACCGATTCCCGGCGAAGAATTTGACCTCCGGAGCCACCTTCGAAAGAGCACCAATGTCAGCCGCACTTCGGCTTCATTGAAATTGTGGTTGCGATTACTCGTTAATAATAGTGTGGCAAGGGTGAGATCGCAAGAAAACCGGTCCCATGTAAAGCCGACCTTCCGACCGAGATTTTGACCCTTATGCTGGTTCGCCTTTATTGGAGGAACGCCAAGAAAATTCCACCGATTCATCAAAAAATTTGGAAGACGTATTGTAGTATTTATACTGATCAAGTTATATAGCAACACAAAACACCCCACATACCACAGATTCTGCTCACCCAAAATCATATATAGGCCCCCTATAAACCGATCCTGAGAGATTCTGGTTTTGCGCGCGAGCCTCTCGAAAAGGGACTCACCCTAATTTCATATCGAAGTTACACGACCATTGGTAAGATTAGTGTACATAAGTAATAACTGTGGCGAATCGGTGGCTGCTCGTATCAACGCGATGGAGACGGGACGATCCAATGGCCCTAACTAGTCCATAAATTCGGTCGTAGTTAGTTGATCTGACTATAAGCTCCAGATCAGATATAGATCGAGTCCCCACGAATCACTACAAAAAATTGGTCCATTGATCAAGATCAATTAATTCTATAAGTAGTGAACCTCCTGTAATAGACGGCCACGAACACCCCCATATTTCATTCTGGAGCTAGAAAGTTTCTTACGGGCGATGAGCAAGCCAATCCATGAACTGGAGCGGGTTCTTATAAAGGAAATTTGCGGAGCAATCCCTAGAGCTCGAAAACTTCACGCGTAGAGCCGAGAACAGCTAGATTATGACATGGTTACCAGCAAACATAGTACGCAGTAGCGAGGAGAGAGCAAGCGAGGGGCACTGGATCTCTAGTTGGACACTCTGGTGAAGGTCTGGACGAGCCGAGTAATATCCCCGTACTCAGAGGTATACAGAGACACAATTTGTGTACACGATAGCAACAAACTTGAAGCTTTGTTAATGGACGGCCGTCAGAGAGAGCTCGAGACGCAGCATAGATGCATATGTATCGTCGGTTATTTCTGTCACGTCCACATCTTACGACCGAGAGTCGACTCTGGTGTTCTAACAAGATCAACAATGATGCTAAATGGGTACGATCATGTATCAGAAAGAATCCCATCGTTGCAGAGATTCCTGAGCGATCTGATACGATCTTCAGAGCACTCCATTAAGACTCGAAGCACGACTGCGCAACGTTATAAAACTATGTCGTGAGGACCAGCTACTTAAAACGAATTAGTATAAGGAACATAGATGCCACGTTCGGGAATCGCCACGCAGGGGATGCACCACGCCGGTCGCGCGCGGGTAAACCTGGCACAACGATTTCAATCAAGTGTATTCGAGGGTAACGTGGACGCATATCAACACAGGACAGAGATCAGAGCGCTTACTACCGACATACAGAGAACACACTTTGTTGCACGACTATGAGACTCATAACGGTCGGAGCAATGCAACTCCTGCTATGCATTTCGGAACGTGCCGGTATCCGCAGTAAGAGGATTGTTCACAAAGTTAAAGCATATGTGCGTTGAGTAGTCAGTACGTCAACATGCCCAAGGAGGAGCGAGAGAGCGCGCGAGAACTGGCTTATTATGGTCACACTACAAACACTAGACAACACCGCGTCTTGGAACTTTAACGGGGAATTGTCTTTAGGTCAGCCTGCCAGATCTGCATGTCTTTGAAGAGATTTCATATCCAAAAACGCATTTCAATAATAGAAAAACCACAAATAGCAGTTTTAAAGAGATGTATAACATGCATGTGAGTGACAATGGATTTTATAATAAAACACAGTTGAAGGGTGTCCTAATAGTCTAGCCCTAAATGAATTATTTCAAGCACAAAGTTACATGAATTGTCAAGGTGAATTAAGTTTCAGAATAGAGATATAGTACTAACGAACGAATACAGTTGTGCGCGTCCTCTTAGCTCCGGCAACATTTGGTCTCTTTTTTTGCCCCGTGCACCCCGCCTTTTCGAGCGAAGCCTATTACAATAATGGTGTTGCCACTTTTCTAATAGGTTAAATTTTTATGGGATGTTACAGCAAAGTAGGAAAGTTAGCAAATAATTATTAATGAATGATTCCATGAGATAGCTCAGTTGAAAAAAGTTGCAATCACTCTTGGAGATGAAGAAGAAGAGAAATGTACAAAAACGTAGTTCGAATCACAAAATTTCAGAAAACATCCCTGAAACTGATATTCAGTTACCATTTAAAACTTAATAATTCTATAAATTTTAGCCAAAAACTATGGTTGATGAAAATTTCATCCAGAAGTTTATATAAAAGAAGGACAAAAAACTTGAAATATATCATAGAGATTCATTAGATCTACATGTACTTAAAAACTAAGTGATAATATAAATAGTTTAATATCGTTATTGGCAATTAAAAGGACCCTGATGATTTTAGAGTCTATAAGGTTTGAATTACATCACCAGTCGCGTCCAAGTCCGTGGTGTTGATGGAAGGTTGATTTTTTTTGTTCCTGTTTGCGGCAAGACTATTCTAGCTTTTGATTTCAAAAGAAATTTCAACTCTTCAATCATCCGGTCGCATTGTACGCATTGAACGCATGTATATGTATTCACTTTAAATCCGAATAATGACCAGCTCTAGACAATTGTCAAAAAGAATTTTTGGGTTCAAAGTAGGAAAGTTATGGAAAAATAATTTTATTGACCATTTGTTTCCCCATTGGTATGAATTTCTTAAATATATTATTCCTTTTGACTTTATCTCATTGCAGGGTGTCCTGCGCTGAGCCAAATTTTTTCAAAAAGGCTTACTTTTGATGAAAAATTAAATTAACAAAAGACTCAAGTACAAACTTGTTGAAAAATAAAATTTAACAAACAGACCCAAAGAACAAAACTTGTCACTCCATTCTGTCAACTCTACAGATATAGTTGCCCAAGCAACTTGAATAAGTCATGGATTCCTCAATGAATGACTCATTACAATGTATTACGGAAAGAAGGACTATATATTAAAACATAATTTTATTTAACGTTTGGAAATATCCTGTTTTTTTTTTTTATCCTAATTGAAAAGTCACGGATAAGCTAAATAGTACCCCTTGTGGGACGTTATCATAGTTTGTCAATCACGTGGACAAAATCTTTCATATTTTTGTTTTAAATTTTGTAAACTTAGGAGCCACCGTGGTGCAATGTTAGCAAAATGCCCGCCTTCGCATCACAAAGTCGTGTTCGATCCTGCTACGACCAGAACACCAAAAATAAGTATTTCAGCGGCGGATTATCCCCACCATTCAAGTAATGCGGTGACACTTTCTGAGGGCATTTCAAAGCTTCTCTAATGGTTTCAAACAGCTTATGACGCCGTTCGCGCTATAAAAGGGGTTCCTTGTCTATGAAGCTACTGAAATCGGGTTCATGATAAGGAAATTCACACACTAGTGGTATTCACAATGGACTGTGTGTGTAGGGGCCGATGAGGACGGGGAGAGGGGAAGGAGGAAGAACCGCGCAGCTGGGGGGTCCCTAACCTCCTAACTGGTTTCCGATTCTGATATCTTCAATTAGTTTTTTTGGTCACTTTTTTTATTAGGGTAACAAAAAATCCATTTTCGTTCTTTTTTATAAGGGGAGCGAACCGCATAACGTTCTCCAGCGTGATAGCCGATTTAGGGCTAATATTGGTACAATATTTTTGATGAATTTGATTATAAAAGAAACAAGTTGTTGAGGCGTGTTCGGGCACCACGACGAAACTTATGTACTCACTCCCTGGGTTGCGTAGCTTCCTTGAGACTGTCCATTACAATTCGAGATTATTTGGGTTGTGATAATTACTTACCGATGGCAAGGTATCTTTAAAACTACTTACATACGTCTTCTAAAATTGTAAGTTAGTCCAGTATGTGGTATATAGTTGGACCACAAAAGTATAGTCTATCAAATTAATTAACGAAACCGATATGGACTTTTTGCGCGGTTAATTAGAGAGCCAGAATTGAAAAATGGGGGTGGCTTTTATATGGGGGCCTATATACAATTATTTAGAACCGATATGAGACCAAATTTTGGTGCTGATTGGCATCTGAGAGCTATATATACCCTCCATGGCAAAAACAAATTCATCCATTGATTCTCCCCAAAAATTAAAAAACAAATCACATTTTCCGTTCTCATACTCAGTATCGGCGACAACAACAAAATCAATGGCTAGGCTTGAATATTTATTAAAGGGTAACTAAAGACAAAATTAAGGGTGAGAGGGGTCAAAAGAGCGACACAAAGGCAGTGAGAAATGTCATGATGGCCTTGATGATGCGCTTTTTTATGTTCAATGAGTTTTATAAAACAACAACAACAACAACACCCACTACTAGGGTGTATGTATGATTGTTACGGTACTTGGTTGATGTTGGTTGGTGGTGGCGAATTCATTCAATATTTTTGTTTGTTTCTTAGCTCAATTCAACACATACTACCACACATGCACACAAATTTCAAGTCTATCCACCAAACATTGTTTTTGTTTGTTCATTTCAAGAAACCCTTGAAAGTTTTCCTTACGGAGAAATGAACTCGAGAGGTCCGTCTGCCTAAATGTCTGTCTCCCTTTCCTTTTCCGTATGTTTTGAAGATCTCTCTTTGATATTTGTTTACACCCAAAGAACAGAGTTTGTTGATGTTAATCCAAAGGGTAAACTTTTACTCAAGTTTCCATATAGTCTCCCCCCTTCCGCAAGCGTTTTATTTTACCACATTCAGTAATGTTTATTGATGGGAGTGCATGCGATTGATGGTGACTGGTGGTGGGGGCCGTCGCCTCGGCCACCTTTGTTATAGGCTGGAGCCCTTTGTTTTTGTAATGAATGTTGTTGGACTTGTGGTTGGTAATTTCTGATCCATAGTATAAACAAACAACAATAACAGCAGCCCACAATGCACAATGTTTAGTAGTCTCTATTTTTTCATAAACATTTTTGTTACTTTGAATTTCATATCATTCACCACCAACCGGGTGATTCTCTATTTAAGTATTTTAGATAGATTTTGGAATTTATTCTTCTTAATTGGAGTTGATATAAAAACAGCTAAGGATTGATTATATACAGATATGGTGTGTGGTAGATATTCATTATGGTGTGATATGTTGTGTGTGTGCTGTTATATTCTATAAATCAAACCCAATAAAAAATCCACCCTCTTTTATGTGCAAAAGAGAGTTAACAATTTAAGCATTAGCTCACTCATTGCAATTTTCGCCAACGATATCAAATTCCTTTACCCAGTAGTCGTCGCACCCCATAAATTCACCACACTATCAACTCTTAACCAAATTATCAAAAACAAAACAAATCATTTTACTTGCTTTGGGGCGGGTATGATTAATACATATATTTCACCAGCTGATGAGCACAACACCGCCTGATATGACAGGCATTTCGCATTTCACATTAAAATTAATTATATGCAACCACACTTTTCGCCAACACTCATTCCAATGGATTTAGAAAGCAAAAACAAAAGACAACCGTAATAATGCTTCTATAAACGCGCGGTTATTCCTTCGTCCGTCTGTGTGTGCCGTAGTGAACGCCTACGCACGCGTCGTGAACACCCTCAACCAATTACAATCTAACGTTTGAGCTGATATACTGTCTGGCAATGGTTTGGACAAATTCTCTCTCAACAACAGCTTTTATCCATATTCACGCTCAAGCACAAAGAGTACACCCATACCACCAAGTGCCATCCTATTCACTCGGAAGCAAGTCTGTGAAATTTCACACAGGTAAAGGCAACAGCCATAGAATAACGCAATAGTAAATGAGTTAGAACGCATATAACGAACAAATCCCCAAAACAGAGGAGGACATACAGTTATGCGACAAATGTATTATGACCGATTGGTTGTTAAGAGAGATGTAAAGTATCACACTCCACAAGACTGTGATTCCTCTTGTGAGTGTTCAAAGCCAATTCTAACTTTAGTTTGGTTTCATGGAATTTATTGTGCTGTTCAGTTAAAATTTCGAACAAATAAAGTAATACAGTTATTTAATTAGAATCAAAAAAACTTCTACACCAGGCAAAGGTTAGGTGTATGTGCAGCCAATATGTATCGAGGTACTTAGACTATGCCTCATGTGTCGATACCCGAGTGAGTAGAAGCTTTCTCTCGTCCAAGGAAGAATAAATTTATAATTCGTATTCACAAAAATAGCTTCTGCATTTATTAAATTTTTGTAAATCTATTACTGCTGTATCTTACCACCTTTTTGACAGATATTTTCTAACTCAATTTCTGTTAATGTTGCACCTATGATTCTTTTTACAAAGTGCAAAGATTATATTCATGTCCAAAAAATTTCTTGAAACTTTGTCGTAAGAATATTTACCGGTCTTATTTTTTAGAAGTCGCAGTGATCTTTGGCAGTTTGCTTAATTACATTTCAGTTTAAATTTCTTAACAATTTTCATAACATCTTCTTTCCTGGGGGTTTACATCTTTTTTAGCTTTGTTTGGCCATTCAAAACACTAATATGTCTATATGACCAAGTTATTACCGTACTTACCATCAAAGTACAAAATTAGTGGTTTGTATACGATATCTGCCTACATACCACCAAAATATATTTAATTAGAGATTATTCTACGAACGAAAAATTTATTAGGGCTGAGTTCAAGGAGCGAAATGTAATTTCAAGTGAAAAATTAAATTTAGGTGTAAATCGCCATCATAAAATCGTTAATATTTCGATATTGGTAGCGTTTGTCAAAATAATAACTGAAATGGATTCGGCGAATAAATTCAATGCGCTAAAAATTTGAAAATATCGCAGAAGTTGCAGACTTGCAACGATATCGGCTTTACTCGATGTAAATATTCCATTGAAAGCTAATGAATGGCTAGCTGTGCATAGCACGAATGGCCTGCTTCTCAAATTCAATTGAAGTCAAGTAAATTCTTTGAACTCTAATTGGAGCATGATCACCAGCTATCCCAAGCACAGTTATACCAAGAATGTCGTGTTTCAAAGATATTTTTAATGAAAATATTTTATAAAATATAAATAAAAAACTAAATCTATAGTTTGTTTCTTACCAATAGGAAAGATAAGAACTTTTTGTATATATTGCGCAGTTGTTTCTTATAGACAAATTTTCTAATATTCTTTGTACCACCACACCCAATGACATCCGGTTACACTCAGTGTTGTCAATTCATTTGTAACACATACGAAATAACGATTTGGACTTGTATATAAAGTATTACCACATCAAAAAAAAAGTGAACTCTCTATTTCACTTAAAGCCATTTTAACTTCTATTTATAGATCTACATTATTTGTTTGGAGAAAGTCGTCTATTCTTCGTATTAATTTTTTGCAGTAAGTTTAAATTGACTAAACCGCGGACAAAATATACTCAAAATGGAGGCATAAGATGAAACTAATTCGTCATCTTCCACAATTAGTACTCAGAATTTCTTTAAATTGTAAATTTTTACCATTAAAAGGATCCACCATGAACTGTATGTCATAAGACATTCTTACATTTGAACCTCCAAGTTTTTCCTTCAAACTACAAAATCTTTCTTTAACAAGTGAAAAAAATTAGTTATGTTTAATATTTTCTTGAATTTGTCGAAAAATATTTACTTATTTTTATGACATCGGCGTTGATGCAACGCTTTTGTAATTACTGTTTAGTTAATTTCTAAAAATATTCAAATTTTCTGAAATTAACCGAAAGTTTGGCTTCCTAGTGAGTAATCACGTTCTCTCTTCCAGTGTATATATATTTCATATCTAGGGACGAAATTAATACGATATAGACCAATGTCTCCGTCTGGCTGTCTTCTTTGTATTCCACGCTACAGTCTTCATAATGAGCAATCGTGCTTAATTTGCACACTCGTCTTTTGTCTGCACCCAGGTCAAGATTCAGAGATCGGGCTATATACGGTCCAGGTTTTGACATATATCCCATAAAAACCGAGCTTCCGATATGGCAGGTCTTGGGCTCACTAATTCCATCATTAGCCGAGGGTACATTATTATATTATACCAAATTTGCCAAAATTGGAAATCTAGAGGTTATTTTAATGACCATAAAGAGGTGTGCCAAAATGGTCAGCAGTACTCGTCCATGATTTGGTATTAGCCCCCATAATACACCGCAATCCCGATTTGACTTCTTGGGTTATTGCAAACCGTAGTTTTTATCTAATTTGCCTGAAGATTGGAATATCTAGAAGGATTTTATAGGACAATAAAGAGGATAGTGCAAAAATAGGGATATCAGTACATTTTTTGGCTATACCCCATATAGGCCTATTCCGTTTTAGCGATGGGTTTCTAGATCCGCTGTTTATTCCTCCATTTGTCAGAAATTTGGACAATATATAAGATGTTTGTAGAACCATACAAAGAGGTGTGTCAAAAAATGGTGAGTATCCGAGTCAGTTTTGGTATTGTCCATGTGACCTCCCGAAGCCATCACGATTTGGGGTCTTGGGCTGTATAGAACCGTAGTTTTTATCCAATTTGCCCTGAAATTTGGAAATCGAGAGGTTTATTCTAGCGGACAATAAAGCAGGTACGGCCGAAAATTGCTGAGTATAGCGTCATGTTTGGTATATCCCCCCATATTAGCACCGATCTCAGATTTTTACTTTTCAGGGGCTTATAGAAACCGCTAGTTTTTATTAAAGAATTCTGCCCAAAATAGGGACAATAACAAAGCCAAGCCTAATCCTGCTGCACTGTTTCCAAAAATGGTGAATTCGGCCGATTGTTTGTAATAGCCCCCATAATAGACATCTCCGTTTTTACTCTTTGGCAGTTTATAGAAAAACCGCGTAGTTTTTATCAATTTGTGAAAATTTCAAATCCTAGAAGGTATGCCGGAATATAGACCGAGAACACAGTACGTTCGTTGCAAAATTTTGCCCTCCTGAAATTGAAAAATTGGAGGATTTTTAGGAACCATAAATAAAGATGTGCCAATTTGAGAATTCTAGAACTAATTATAGGACATTAAAGAGGCCACTGTGCCGAAAACGGTTGGTATCAGGTCCATGTTTTGTATGCGGCCATAAGACCGCATCTTCCGATTTAACTCCTTGGGTTCTCTAGAAAACCGAGTTGTTATCCGATAGGCTAAAATATACTGGTATTTAGCATCACTAAAACGTGTATCGGGCGATTTGGTTATTGATCGGATAAGTCCTCACATCGATAAGACCGTATCACTTCTTGATGGGATACTAAGAAGCGCACTGATCATGGAAAATTCTTGAAAAGCTGAAATGTAAAACGACGTTTCGACTCGGCGTATTTAAAAAGGACGGTCCCTTGTTCATTGCAGCCTTAAACATGGGAATCGGGCGAGCACTCAGTGATAAGATTGTAGAAGTTTCATCAATGTTGTATCACTATGGAGAACCTGAATAGTCTAAGTGAGCCTGATAAATCGGAGTACCACCTAACCTAACCTAAATCTATAAATTGTTTATACTTACATTAGATATATGATACCCCAAAAACGTTTCATAATGCTTAACCTATTTACACGGCGAACATGTAGTAGCATGTTGTCAAGCCATATTACTTCTCGACATTATTTATCCGATACTGGGAAAGACTTAATTGTGTTTGGCGGACAAGAAACATATGTTTTGCTGACATAATGTTCCACGAAAAAAGAAACTGACGAAAACTAAAGGCTTGAATTAGACACATGCTGTTAAACGTGCGTTGATGGAAGGTTGATTTTTTTCGGTAACGGCAGTCTTTACGACGTTATTTTGCCAATAGAGAATTTTCAACTCTTCATATCCGGACGCATTGTACGGATTTGACCGAATTGGTACTTTGTTAATATCTACCTTAGTACCATTGTTATTTTATTTTTATGCAGTAGAATGACAATACACAACGACGTTTCGATTGTTATTGGTTTAATAATTATATTTTAAAAACTCAAAACACGATTTTTTTTAATTTTCGATACCGAAGCCGAATTGTTCTAAAATATCATATCCCAAGACTATATTTTTTTTATTTTCATATATATTACTTAAACAGAAACTTTTTAATATAAAGCAATAAATTTCCCTAATAAGAAATAACACCTACTAGCAGACAAAAAGTTGTGCTTTTTTTGTTGACTTCTGCTTATTTAGGATGTACGTACTGTATATTATTCTGTACTTAATACTGTATCAGCGCGAATTAAATAAACCAAAACAATACACGATTCAATTTATGCATTTCGGTCCAATGGGGAGCAATAAATATAATCACCATATCTAAATTTGACGTACAGTAGAAAGAGCGTCCCATACGCCAACAACACCACACATTCTTTCAGCCACGCAACCATCTCACTGTTGATCCGGTAAAATATTAATAGGCAAATTGTAAGATTTATACTGGGAGCAACATAAGCCAGAGCAACTAAAATGAAGCATACTCATGTGACCTTACAAATTGTCTCACCTCCTTTTCGTCTTCAACATCAACAGTTATCGGACGGTGGGATATCTTCGCTCACGATTTTTACATATTTAAAATAATTGGAAATTTTGTAGAATGCTTCGTGATAGTAATTTTACATTTACTTGAAAAGTTTTAATTCGTAGGCTTATGTTCTTATGTCAAAATCAGATCCACATAATTTTCGCAATGTCTAACGGAGATGGGGCATTTTTGGATTCTTTGCCTTAGAGGCTTTCTTTTTTCGGCTGGCTTATGGCCGGGACATTTCTACTATTTTTTTTATAAATATAAATATTTTAATAGGATATGTGCTTGTTTTATGGAATTTCTGTAAATTAAACTATAAACCCGATCAATCTTACCAACATCATTAGAGGCATCGATTCATTAACCTACAAAATTATGTCTACAGACAGACGGATATCGCTTAATCGATCAGTGCGCGGCCCTATTGGCATGCTCTTTTTGGCTATAGTCTGGTTGAAAGCCCTGGGTTAAGCAAATATATAATAAGACCTTTGCCTCCCAATCTCACCCTATGAGTTGAACTGGAAACACGACGGTATAATGTCCCTAACAGGCCTAGAACAGGCCCTGGTAAGGAACGCCCGATCTCCCAGCAACAAATGAACCCCCTTCTGTTATGCCCCGATCAGTGTCTATGACCCCAATAATTTCCGTTCCTATTACCCAAGACCGAGCCAGATATGGCATACCCTTTATAGTTTCTTCCCTCGTCCGTCCGACAAATTTTTATTGCCTCAAAGGACCACAATTTTGTACCACCAATTTCAAAATTTATATTAGAAATTTTGTCAAAATGTCATTTTTTAAAATTATTTTCAAAATATATATATCCTATAGAAAATTTTGTCAACAAAATTTTATTCGTATACACGAAAATACGATGCAAACTTTATGTATTAGATTAATTTCTGTCCAAAATTTTATTTATTCATTGAAATTTGTCCATTCAATTTCCCATATAGAAAATTTTATGTTAAACCCATTTTATTTATAGAAAATTTTGAAAATTTGTTTAACATTCATTATGTCCAAAATGTTTATTTCCAATAGAAAAGTATTTGTCCAATTTTAATTGCTATAGGCAATTTT
>PGFW01057646.1:4773-18307 GCA_003123925.1 Haematobia irritans | reverse complement strand
TAGAAGTCCTTCAGGTAATGTATTTTCTATCTCGTTTCGTTTCATTATTATTCGTCTTCTATCTGCGACTAATTGTTACTAATTTTCTAATCTGTTTCAAACGCTAACTGTTAAAATACGTAAAGACAGACGGACTTTGTTTTTTTTATGAATGACGTATATTTTCGATATCTTCTTAAAAAAGTTTCCTTGTCAATTAGGATTTTTTATATTTTCACAATTGAAAAAAAAATTATTTCCGCCGAAAAAAACGGTTCTATTGTTTGTGTGATCCGATTCGTTTCTAAACGATATCACTTGAGAAGATATCAAGAAAGAAGAAAAAACAATATTTTCATTTAAAAATGTTTTGTTTTGCATTAACTCCGGTTGCTTTTCCGGTATCACCTATTGACTGACTCTTAATCTTTAACTTTACTTCATTGGTAATTTCCTTAGAAATAAATCTATTTTTAATATACTCTTCTCTCACTCTGCTCTACATCTTCACTTCAAAAGAAATTAAAATGACTTTTTAGTTGCCGTTTTGATTGAATAACCTCACCCTTTTTTAAGAAAATCATTTTGCTTACAACTCACTTTTGTAATATTTGCAAGGATATTTATATCTTTCGTAATATTTTTAATGTCCTGTTATTTTGTGTTAGCTAGGAAATCTTAGAGAATCCATAGAAAGGGACAAAGTTGATGCAAATATGGCAATTTGAAAGAAAATATTCTTTAAATTGATTTATTAAAAAACCAGTCAAAGAAAGTCCTAAGAAGTCGGGCGGGGCGGACTATATTATACCCTGCACCACTTTGTAGATCTAAGATTTTCGATACATATGCAATCCGTCAAAATGTGTTGGGGGCTATATATAAAGAGTTGCCAAATTACATACATTTAAATATCACTCGATCTGGAGAGATTTGATCAGACTTCACAATAATCTTATAGACTCAAAATTTAAGTCGGTTAATGCCACTAGGTTTAGACCACAATGCTTTAGTAAAAAACCAGTAAGGAAAGTCTAAAGTCGGCGGGGCCGACTATATTATACCCTGCACCACTTTGTAATCTAAATTTTTCCGATCCATATCACATCCGTCAAATTGTGTTGGGGGCTTATATATAAAGGTCTGTCCCAAATACATACGATTTTAAAATATCACTCGATCTGGTAAGAATTGACTAGAACTTCTACAAAATCTATAAGACTCAAATTCTAAGTCGTGTATAATCACTTATGGAGTTTGAACACCAAATGTTCAGCTAAAAAATATGGGAAACGTTTAAATCTGAAAGCAATTTATAAGGAAACTTCGAAAGTTTATTTATTGATTTAATCGCTCGATATATAATGGTAATTAGAAGTTTAAGGAAAATTAGAGTCATTTTAAAACTTTTCGACTAAGCAGTGGCGATTTTTACAAGGAAAAATGTTAGGTCATTTTTGACCATTTCTTGTCCGAAATCAGAAAAAATAATATATGGGAGCATATGTAAATCTGAACCGATTTCAAACCGCAAATTTGACACGCAAGTATACAATGCTAATTCTACTCCTGTGCAAATTTCAACTAAATCGGAGGTTAAAAAAATTGGCCTCTGTGGTCATATGAGTGTAAATCGGGCGCGAAAGCTAAATATTGGGAGTATATTCTAAATTAGAACCGATTTCAACCAAAATTTGCGCACGCGCATAGCTACAATGCTAAATTCTACACCCTTGAAAAAATTTCAACTAAATCGGAGCAAAATTTGGCCTCTAAGGTCATATTGAGTGTAAATCGGGCGGAAAAGCTGATATATGGGAGATATATCCAAATCTAACCGATTTTCAACCAAATTGGCACTCATAGTTTTCCAAATGCCTAATTCTACTCCCTGTGCAAAATTTCAACTAAATCCGGCAGTTAAAAATTGCCTTCTGTGGTCTATGATGTGTAAATCGGCGAAAGCTATATATGGGAGAATATCATCCAAATCTGAACCGATTTCAACCACAATGTTGGACCGCATAGTTACAATGCTAATTCTAACTCCCTGTTGCAAAAATTCAACACCAAATCGGAAGTTAAAAAATTGGCCTCTTTGCCAACATGAGTGTAAATCGGGCACGAAAGATATATCTGAGAAAGCTATATCTAAATCTGAAGCGATTTGGACTGGTAATTTTGCAAGTTTTCGAGACCCATAAAAATATTCGGATGTACGAATTTGAAGAAGATGGTTGAATCATTACCACGCCAATTATGACCAGAATCGCGCGAAAAAATATATATGGGCAGCTATATCTAAAGTCATGAACGATTTTTTCCAAAATCAATAGGGATCGTCTTTGAGCCGAAACAGGACCTATACCAAATTTAGGAATCGGACTTCAAAACTGCGAGCTGTTAACTTTGCACACAAAAAATACACATCAACAGACAGGACAGACAGACAGACAGAGCAGACGGACAGACAGACCACTGAACAGACAGACCAGCGGACATCGCTAAATCGAGCTGCAGAATATTAATACTAAAGCCGATCCGTATACTTAAAGGTTGGTCTATGATTAGCTCCTTACTTGGCCGTTCACATAACTAAATGCACAAACTTAATTTATACCCATGTACCACAGTAGTGGTGAAGGGGTTAAATATGGGAACGTTTAAATCTGAAGCATTTGAAAGGAAACTTCGAAAAAGTTTATTTTATGATTTATCGCTCGGATCATATATGTATTAGAAGTTTAGGAAATATTAGCAGTCATTAGTTTACAACTTTTGCGACTAACAGTGCGCGATTTTAAAGTGAAAATGTTGGTATTTTGACCATTTTCTGTCGAAATCAGAAAACATATATAATGGAACGCTATATGGTAAGATCTGAACCCGATTTTCAAAACCAAATTTGGCACGCATAGCTACAATGCAATTCTACTCCTGTGACAAAATTTCAACTAAATCGGAGTTAAAAATTAGGCTCTCTGCTCGGTACATATGAGTGTTAAATCGGGCGAAAGCTATATATGGGAGATATATCTAAATCTGAAACGATTTCAACAAATTTGGCAGCGCAAGCTACAATGCTAATATCTAACACCCTGGTCGAAATTTCAATCTAAATCGGAGCAAAAAACTTGCTCTCTGTGGTATAGTGAGTGGTAAATCGCGGCGAAGAGCTATATATGGGAAGTATATCCAAATGCTGAACGCATTTCAAACCAAATTTTTGGCACTCAAGTTTTCAATGCTAATTCTACTCCTGTGCAAAATTTCAACTAAATCGGATGTTAAAAATTGGCCTCTGTGGTCAATATGAGTGTAAATCTGGGCCGAACAGAGCTGATATATGGGAGATATATCAAAAATCTTGAACACTGATTTCAACCAAATTTTGGCAACGCATAGACAATAGCTTAATTCTAGCTCCCGTGCAAAATTTCAACGCAAAATCGGCAGTTAAAAATTGACCTCGTGTTGGGCAAATGACGTGTGAAATCGGGCGAAAGCTATATATGAGAGCTATATCTAACATCTGTAAGCGGCATCTTGGCTGGTATATTTTGCAAGTTTTTCACGAAGACCCATAAAATATTCGAGTGTATCGGAATTTGAGGAGACTCGTCTTGATATAACGCCAATTATGACCAGAATCGGCGAAAAACATATATATCGGCAGCTATATCTAAATCTGAACCGATTTATTTTACCAAAATCAATAGGGATCGTCTTGAGCCGAAACAGTGACCCATAATACCAAATTTTAGGGCAAATCGACTAAAAACTGCGCAGCTGTACTTTGCACACAAATAATACATCAACAGGAACAGAAGACAGACAACAGACAGACGGACAGACAGACGGACAGGAACAGACAGACGGACATCGCTAAATCTGATGTCAGAATTTATTACTAAGCCGATCCGTATATTGAAAGGTTGGTCTATGGATTTCCTTCTTGGCGTTACATACAAATGCACAAACTTATTATACCCTGTACCACAGTTAGTGTGAAGGGTATATATTATATGGAAACGTTTAAATTCTGAACATATTTAAGGAAACTTTCTGATAAAGTTTATTTATGATTTTTCGCTCTGACTATATAGTGTCTTAGAAGTGTTATGAAAATTATGAAGTCATTTTTAACTTTTCGACTAAGCAGTGGCAGATTTACGAAGAGAAAATGTTGGTTATTTGACCTTTTTATGAAATCAGAAAACAATATATATGGGAAGCTTATATCTAATATCTGAACCGATTCTCCAAACCAAATTTGGCAACGCATAGCTACAATGCTAATTCTACTCTGTGCAAGAATTTCAACCTGAAATCGGAGTTAAAATTGGTCTCTTGGATCATATTGAGTGTGAAATTCGGGCCGAAAAGCTTTATATGGGGCAGATTATATCAAATCTGAACGATTTCAAGCAAATTTGGCACGCATATGTTCAACGCTAATTCTACTCCCATATGGCAAAATGTTCAACTAAATCGGATGGCAAAAAATTGCCTCTTGTGGGACAATAGTGTAAAATGGGCGAAAGCTAATATAATGGGAGCTATATTCTAAAATCTGAACCGATTTGGCTGATATTTCGCTAAGTTTTTTCGAGAGCTCATAAAAAATATTCGGCACTGTAACGGAATTTGAGGAAAGAATTCGGTTGATATTACACGCCAATGTAATGAACCAGATCGGTAAAATAATATATGGCAGTTATATCTAAATCTGAACGATTTTTTTCGCAAAATCAATAGGATCGTCTCTTTGAGCCGAAACAGACCGTATACCAACATTTTAGGACAACGACTTAAAACTGCTGAGCTTGTAACTTTGCACACAAAAATACATCAAACAGACAGACAGACAGACAGACGAGACGGACAGCAGACGGACAGACAGACGGAACAGACCAGACAGGACGGACATCGCGTAAATCGACTCAATAATTTAATGTCTTAAGCCGTCGACCTTATACTAAAGGTTGGTTTATGATTACTCCTTTTGGCGTTACATACAAATGCACAAACTTATTATTATCCTGTACCCACAGTTAGTGGTGATAGGGTATAATAAAACCGTAATGGACTAAGACATTTGCATGAGGTATAGATATTTTGTACAGGGTGTAATACTTTTTATTGATATTTTTATGGTCTATATTTCTATAAATTTTAAATCTAAATGGTCAAATCGTAATCTCTTCTTTTCCTATTTTCCATTCTTCCAGATATTCCAATTTACAATACCTTTGTCTTAAATGCATTCTCTATCCACCTTTATTTTAATTTAATTCTAAGCATTCCGTTTTCCAATTTGTTTCCTATTCTTCCTCATTTCCATCCTCATGAAGTTGTAAACCTACCTCGCTATCTCATTTACAATTCCCTTTATGTGTCACAACACATACCCAGCTAGAGATTAATTCAAAACAAAAAAAATACTCAACTCTACCCTAAACCCCAGTGGGGTTACTAATAGCAGAAAAATATGCATTCGCCTGCATTCTATGCAATGTATCTATATCTTATGAAATAAGACAGAAATTCCAAGTAGTAAAAATCATCATGTAACCGTCGAGGTCAACCAGAAGGCCAGAACAAAATAACGCGTCCACGGTCAGTGGGTAAATACATAAGAGAAACTTATATTGTTGAGTAGTTTGGACAAAAGGCGATACGAGGTACTCCACTGAAATCGAATGTCAATATGTCATAGATAGAGAACCTTAAAGCGCTTTACTTCAAATTTTCAAGGCAAATAAAGAAGTCAATCCATGTGGTTCGAAATTTTACACATATCAGATGTGGAGATGCATCCCACCTCATCTTTTTCGATTAGAAACAGTTTGAGAACTTGTCCAATTTACTTTGAAATTGTTTGGAATGATAGATAATCGCAATTCTCTCTTTATAGTATTTATGGTTTAGGTAGTTTAGTGGCAGCCATGTACAAGGCTCACTTAGACTATTCATCATTGTGATTCCACATTGGTGAATTCTCTCTTAATCACTGAAGCTGCTGCCCGATTCCATGTTAAGCTCAATGAAAAGGTGACCCTCCTTTTTATAGCCGAGTCCGAAGCGGCGTTTCCACATTGCAGTGAACCACTTAGAGACCGCTTTGAAACCCTCAGAAATGATCTACCAAAAGCATGTACTGAGGGTGGGATAATCCACCGCTGAAAACTTTTTGGGTGTTCAGGTACGAAGCATGAATCGAAACCCTACGTATCTTTTGTATGCAAAGGGCGGGCGTGCTAACCAATTGACTACCACGGTTGGCTTCGTGTAATATTGTGATGAAGCTTATTTCAAACTATAAAGAAGTGTGTACAGTGATTATTGCCATTGACAACCATGTGCTAGTGACTACCATTTGAAATCCCAAATCAATCTTTTCTCTGTTGAGTTCCAAAGTATGAATACTAATTTCTTCATTTAATAAAAACTTATATCTAAAATAATGAAAATCTTAAATCTAATCTAGAGCAAGACAACAAGAGTCTGTTATCATTCTCCTAGCTCTCTTATCACGATCCCAAGTGAACATGCAGCACACATGCACGTCCACTAGACCTTTAGTTCCCCACCGACCAAAGTGCCGAGAAATGGCGAAGGTTCGCTAAAGCGAACATTTTTCGAAATAAATTAACGCGCAATTATTCGAGAAAAGTTCGATAATAGAAAAATTTCGAACGTTGGTTGTTTCGAAGTAATGACGAATATTTTTCGGCTTATTTGTTGTGTGTTACGCCATATTTGTTTTTTAGAAAGACAGAGATTAAAAAGTCATTTTCAGTTTATGAAAATTGTTAAGTGTTGGTGAAGTGTCTTAGCGAATCTAAAAAGGTAAGTAATTTATTTATATATCTTTTAGAAAAAATTACCAATTTTCTTTCTGTTTAATTTGCAGATGTATCCAGGAAAATGTTACTCATTGATTATAGTCGTTTTCAATAATAGCCACGACCGGCTTAATAAGAAATTCCGCGCAAAGAAGTCAATGCAGTGCCTTAAGTCACTTCAAATATATATTCCTAAATATAAATATTTTAAGTATTTTGTTCGCAACACTAATATCTTATATTATTTGTATCTATAATGTATCTTATATTTGGTTGTATAAAAATAAAAACAAACTTGAAAATTTTCTTTTACTACACAACTTATAATGGGTACAAAATGGGACTAAAACAGTATTAGATAATCTTCGAAAGCGAATGATATCGAATACGAAAACGAATTCGAATATAAGATTCGTTAACGATCAATTATAATATCGCTGAAACCTATTAACGAACAACAGGCAAGCCTTCGAAAAACGGAAGAGTTTGCTGGCAGTAACAGCACGACAGAGTGAACGTTTTTTCGAATTTTTTTCGAACCATTCTCGATATCGTTTTCGATGGTTTTCTTCGAGAAAAAACCGAGAATATTTCTATATCGAATACGATAACGAATGTTGTGGTCAGGTGGGTTGTAACCTTTCGAAAATTCCCTCACACATAACTGTTTCTTAGAATGAGTCATTCATTTTGATCATTTCTCTTATCTTCACAAGTGGAAAAAGAAAGTAATAAACATAAATGTAAACACCATGCTAGAGATTATTGATATTTAGTCATAGGACGTATAATTCATATGCTATTTGTTTTGATTAGAACCCCTCAGAGATCCCATGTTCAAAGCATATTTGTTTTGAACAATGTGTTAGTTTGAACCACCCGTATTTTGTTCTGGAGCTTTTATTCTGTGACATTTTTATTTTTAAGGGTAAATGCATTTAGGGATCGGACAAGACCGTCACTCGTATATGCCGGACTCGATCGTTATATATCGATAATACCGCCTCAAAACTCCGACCTTTATCACTGATGGAATTTTTCTCCACCTCGGTAGCATTTCCACATTAATTCGCAGTGAACCTCCATGTAGGCGATTGACCATTTCATTTTCAGTGTCTGCGTCCAGACCATAACCGTTCAGAGGATGCACCTCTTGAATATTGTATTACGGTCTATGAATTTAGAGCAAAGCAAAGATGATGGACGCACAAAAATCTTTTGTAGCTCCTCCAAACCCATCTCAGGCTTCGTTTCCACTCGATAATTCAGACTCATCATTTAGTTGTATTAAAGTTCCCCCTTGCGATACTGTGAATTTCCACGGCAGTTATGAAGAGTGGCCTTCATTTCGCGATATGTTTACCGCAGTATATATCAATCACCCCAAATTAACTCCTGTTCAGAAACTTTACCATCTTCGCCTCAAGGTAACGGTCAGGCTGCTGGTATTGTGAGAAAATACCAGTTATGTGGAGAAAACTTTGAGTTGGCTTGGGAAGCATTACGGTCAAGATATGAGAACAAAAGGATACTTGTTGATAATCAATTGAAAATTCTCTTAAATTTGAAGATTATTTCTTCAGAAAGTAGTGAAGCGTTACAAAAGATTCAGACAACCATTAATGATTGTCTAGCTGCCCTGAAGACTCACAATAGTTCCAAGAAAGATTGGGATTCAATTTTAGTATACTTGTGTTCGAGTAAGTTACCTCACGAAACTTTGTCTCTGTGGGAGCAATCTCTCCATACTCAAAAAGAGCTCCCAATGGATAGTTTTCTCTCCAATCGATACGAAATTGTTGAAAGGCTTGACAATATTCATGGTTTCTTGGTCATTTCGTCTCACAAAATAGGATCGATCTTCTTCTTCCTCAGTATGACTTCGCAATACTTCGCGATAATGTTCCAATGCTGTACGTCTACTATTTCTCCCACATGTCCCCCTAAATAATAAAGTCATAGGTGACATTCGCATAGATAGCATCTGTTTTATGTAATAAATCGCCTTGTTTTCTATATCGGGTATAAGTCTTGCAGTACAAATGTCGTATATATCGAATTTCCATTGATTCTGCCACAGTTGCATTGGGGGGTTATGCCGGTTATGATTAGCACGCTACAACATCTACAGATAATTAAGAGAGTTGGGTTCTTAATTATCTGCCCGGGCGCCAGTAGCACGTGGACTTTAGAGAAAGAAAATCGAGACCACGTACAGTGGAACAGGGAGTTCTCCGGCACTGTTCAACCTTTACACTTTCTCTCCACCACCAACTCTGATGGCGGTGAGAATTGTATGCGATCGGCTTGCTGATCTTATTAGTTATTTCAGTGCGAGAAAATTGACGATACCTACCACCAAATCCTCGGCCACACTATTCACTACAGGGACATCATGCCGATTATGATTAGCCACACTACAGCATCAGATACACTGCGATATGCCCATATTTCGATTTCGAGATATATTGGGCTTATAGGCTTCCATCAAAATATTTCGCTTTTAGTCTGCTAAGTTCGCCATTAATCTGCTGAGTTGTTGCATTATCTGCGTTGCTTTTTTTTTGGCAGCATAGCCTATATAGTCCATTTGAGACTATTTTTTTACGTCTAGGATGCAAGTTGTACGACAGGTCTGGTGTGATGTTTATCCCAAGGGTCACTATAGTCTCGTCTATTACACCTCTAAATGAACCCATCTTTGACGTTTGAGTTGTAGAAAATACTAACTACTCCAAGCAGATATAGGACGCAACGGATAACGACCCGACTGATCAGACTAACGGATAATATTGGAAGCCTTCTTCCAAGCAGTATAAGGATACTTATGGAGATAATTAATAACATAACCTTTATGGATGTGAAATCGGGGCATCGACGGTACAGAAATAAATTTAACCGAACAAGCTGCATTTAGTTCAGAGAATAGCAGTTCTGAGAATCACTTCGGCATACCGTAAGGTATCTGGGGAGGACGCATAAGAAATAGCAGGAACGATCCCAATTAGTCTCCAAACAATTTAGCGGAAAAAAACTATTGAAGGTGAAAAAAGAAGGCGCGACAAACTTGATACCGGACATCAAACCAAATGTGATCAGGGATAAATGGCAGGAACGAGATAAAGGTGAATTATGGCGAGAGAAGACAAGGGCGAAGTGACATACTACATAACTCCGATTCTCTCTATCCACGGCTACTTTCAAATGTATCTGTACCGTATGGGGAAATAAGGCTCAGACAACTGCACTTGTGAAGAAAAACAGAGCTTGCAGATGAAATTGGGCATATCTGTCAGTGAAATATAATCATAAAACTGATACAAAGTTAGAGAAACAGCGACACACTACAATTCACCTGAACTGCGCCAAGCCATCCAAGACGCTGGGCTCCAACCGAATTTCTATGGCAATTCTGAAGCAGCTGTTAATGCTGGGATTTGAGTACTTGACCAGACTCCCCAATTTGTCTTTAGAATCACTCATTATTCCCGACGTCCAGAATATGCGAAAGGTGCTATCAAAAGCATTCGATACCGTCAGACAGGCTTGACTGTTTCGAGGAACATGCAAAACTCGTCCTCTACCGGCAGGTACCAAACATTTGGTTCCGAATTATGTGTTTGGAAGCACTTTCATTTTAAAGACAGAAAATCAAGATTCCACCACTGTTGACGGCATTGACATTGTATCATATACGGGCGATTATACAATGATGGCATCCGGACCCCATGCTGAGGTCCGATCGGTCTATCTTGATGATCTTACTGCTAGAAATTGTAGAACTACAAAATCTTCAGCCACACTATTCACTACATAGCCTTTGAATGTCAGAGTCTATGGTGAAACAATACCGACACGCAAAACAATCCCAAGATTCTCGGGGTCACATTCAACATCCTTTTTGAGTCGTCTTTCCACGCAACTGCAATTTGTGATAAGCTCCATGGTAGAAACAAAGTCCTAAAAGTGGTTTGTCGGCAGCTCTTGGGGGTGGCGCGACAAAAGAAACCTTGTTGACTACCTATTTACCATATACGACTATTTGGCCAGTATGGCCATGGTGAACAGGAGCCCAGTTATGTGGAACTCAGTGAAGTATTATGCAGAACTACCAGAACGCTGTCCTTAGAACTGCGCAGTTCATATTCACGAGGATACTGAAGCGTTAATTCTATTTTCGGAAACCGACCATGCCATAGCGCTGGAGGAAAGAGGCTTCCTACGGCAGACTAGGTTAGTTTTTGCACAACTAAGATCAGGCAAGTTCTGCCGTGTCAATTCGTATTTATGAGTGATTGATAGCAGCATAAGTACCGACCTAAATGGACTTATTGATTTAATTATTTTCTATGAAAATCCTCCTTGTAGCGAATTGCTTCCCACTTCATCCAAAGGGCCAACCTTCCAATCAGCGGTTTGAAGATCAGGATTGTGTTGTTTCAATATATTTAAAATAGATTCAGTATCAGGAAGGTTTGCAGGTATCCATGCATGTGCTCTAGGTCTAGCCGGTATGTGTTTCTTCTCGACTAACACTAGAGCAGCTCCTTCCCAAACTTCAACAATTAATATTAGTTTAAATCGTCCTTGATACCAACCAGCCTCTTCGTGTCGAGGATCTGGGCCGGGAAATTTTCCCAGCACTCTTGAGTAGACGCCAGACAAAGCATTCTCAATTTCCCCCTTGCGTCTATTTTAAGGAATTGCTTAGCAGACAACGCGCGTGGGTCGAATGACCCTAATTTCTTTAAGGTAGACAAAGCATATCTGCATTTCTTGAATATCTTTCTTGAGGAATTAACTCATTTTGATATCGTTACCTTAGGAAAGGTTCGATTTTCCAAATTACCGCAACCTGTCGACCCATCTACAGGTCGACTAATTGGGTCTAACTCTTGGTCATTGCCCAAATTTATAACTTCAGTCGAATCCCGTCCACTGGGCCCTGAAGTTAGCAGCCCAGTGGATGACTTTGAATTTCGCCTCTCGGTGACTTTATGTACAACCACACTTGAAATTTCCTTGATACCAACCAGCATCTTCGTGTCGAGGATCTGGGCCGGGAAATTTTCCCTGCACATCTGAGTAGACGCCAGACAAATCATTCTCAATTTCTCCCCAGTTGTGCTTTGGGACCATACCGTCAACACAAGACTGTTGTTTGCAACTACGGCAAACGATCTTTAATCCATTTTTGGAAGATGTTAGTTCATCCGGCGGTCGTTAACTTTTTTCACATTCAAGGATTCCTTGCGTCTATTTTAAGAAATTGCTTAGCTTAGCAGACAACGTGCTTGGGTCGAACCTAATTTCTTCAAGATAGACAAAACATATTCGGTTCGATTTGCCAAATTATAGCAACCTGTCCACCCGTCTACAGGTCGACTAAGTGGATCTAACACTTGGTCATTGCCCAAATTTATAACTTCAGTCTAAAGCCGTTCACTGGATCCTGAAGATAGCAGACCAGTGGATGACGTTTGGAATTTCGCTGCTCGGTGGCTTAATTTATAACCACACTTGAAATTCCTAATACCTAATTTTACGATGAGTTTAATTTATCCGATACTATTATTATTAACACACGTCCATACAGTTCGACTGTTGCATAAAGAAACTGTATGATAAAAACAATTTGAATTTTCTACAAAATTAAAATTTCATTTTTAATATAAACCCAAATGCTTGACGAATTGCTGTTCATTCTTTGAAAAATGATATAAAGATACATATTTAATTTACTAGACAGGACATTTCATTGAGGTGTATTGTGGCATCGATGCCTGGGAAAAATTGCAGACGACATCAAAAGTTGCAGACAAATAAAAATTGGAGTGGCACTAAAAGGAAAGAGCTACTGCTTATTGTTTTCAGAAAACGATAGCCTGCCAATCTTGTGTGACTATGATAACACAACCAACCCCCCTGCAATGTGATAAAGTTATAGATGGAGATACGGTGGAAGAAGGGTCGTTGTTTTTGTATTTTGACAAGTATTGACATTGACACGTGTCAATTTTCCGTTTGGTTCATTTCAAGTCTTTTCGTCTAGGTTTATGCGTTGAGTTTAAATAAAAGTGCAGATCACCAAGGATTTCACTGTTCCCCATACTCCTTCTCCTTCTTTTTGATAGACGCACATTACATCCGTTTCCAGAAAAAATGAGCCATTTGCAAATTTTTGTGCGAGAAAATATTGTTAATTTAACACATGCTGCACACTTCTTATAACACGCTAGATTCCTCTGTCTAGCCTCGATAGCCTTGTGTGTAGCCCCGCCCCCTCTTCAGATTGAATGGAAAATGCCTCAAATGACAACGTGCTTGCTAAAGTCATCCATACATGTTGATGAGATCAAGGATTATATATGTCTGAGACATAAGCTCATGCCTTGCATAGTGTGTCCTGTTTTGTTCACTGAGGTCCTTGTAGTTATTTCAGAATTTTATATTCCCTCACAAACATGGGCATTGCATGGAGTTAACCTTTGGAGATTCGCAACGTTGGGTTTGCGTTTTCTTTGTTGAGCAGTTTGAAACAAAAATTTTCACGCGACCACCAAAGTTATACACGCAATATTTTACTTTATTTCCAACAAAAAACAAGCAAAATCTTTGAGAATAACAGGATTCCGTGAAGGACAAACAGAATTTGGTTTGACAAAAATTAAAAAAGTAAAATGTATTAAATTATATATTTAATATAC
>PGFW01057643.1:9638-19694 GCA_003123925.1 Haematobia irritans | reverse complement strand
CATGAAAAGTATCTTCTGCTATTATTTTTATATGAATAGTAAGTATGAAAGGCTAAGTTGAAGCAAATGAAATAACATCACAAACATGTTTCGTTCATTCGAAATGAATTTCTGAACAAACCAAATTTGCACTACGATAAATTGAACCAAGAACTTAAAGCAAACTTAGCAGTCATTATCTACAACTAAACTTATTTGGTTATAACTTTTTTTTTTTTCGAATTTCAAAGCCAACTCCCAATTACGTAGGACCTAATGGATGAAACGGGGCTCTGGCTTTATTGTACATGATAATGAATATATCTGATACCACCATGTGGTTATCTGGTCTCAATCTTCCTTAGGCAATTCTTTCGCATTTCTTCATAGTTGCAAAGCAATTTGAATCAATGCTTTGTTTTTAAATTGAACTCAATCCGCACACTAAATTTGAAATTCTACAAGATCTGTGTGCTGATGACAAGCAAATAGCACATTTAGCTGGCGGCTGGCCTTAAATCTAAATCTAAGCATTTTATTTAAAATAATTTTAAATAAAATTAGTCTAAATTAAGCCTTTGCTTTTTAATTTGACAAATGTGACGAACTTCCAACTCTAGCCTTCCATCATTCCATCACGTTCTTATGAGAAATCTGTTTTGTTTTTTTTCATGTTTCTGATTATCATCAACAAATGAAATGCTCAGCTTGTTTTTATGAGACTGGAGCGAGCAACTGTAAGTGGTTGTTTGCTTGTAGGGGCGTTTGTCGCCATAAGGTAATGAACTGCCAAATGCCTATTTATGTAACTGTTACCAGGCATTAAAATATATCTAATTTTTTCAATCTTCTTCTCACTCTAGAGTAAATGCATTTAAGTTTTTTCTTCTAATTCCATAAATGACAGGAAAACTGGATTTTACACATAGAGAATAATAAGTTTCTGAGCGAAAGGTTATAGGAGATATAAAATCGAAAAAAAAAAATAATAATAATAATAATAATTTTAATCGTTGTAACTAAGTGTTGATACGAAAGACAAATAATAATAAAAAACAAGATTATTGCAAAAGCTTTAAAATATTTTCATGGCAATTTATGTTGGCAGCTTATAGTTGCGTTGGACAATAGTTTTTATTTTTCTCTCAAATAAATTTTCACATTAAACAAAGTTATAACCAATAAGTTTAGTTTGTGTAATGCCTGCTAAGTTTGCTTAAGTCTCTGGTTCAATTGTCGTAGTGCAAATTTTGTTTGTTTAAAAAATTCATTTCGGGAAAAAATGGTTGTGATGCTTATTTTAATTTGCTTCTATTTAGGCTTACATACTTTCTATTCATATAAAAATAATAGCAGAAGATACTTTTCATGAATGTGTTTGGAAAAGGTACAGGTATATTTTGCCTTTTTCTTGCCGAAACGAAAAATAAGTAATGTCAAAATAAAACTTGTTGGAGGCCATATATTTACTTATGGTTTGCGTTATATACAAACTTTATTTTTAGTCCAATTTTGGACCAAAACAAAAAAGCAGAAACTAATAACTTAAGTTGCGATTATTGCTATTGTTTGCTTTTTATGTCTTGCTTTATTTGCCTTCTTAAACAAAATTTTAAAATTCTTTTATCCAGTAACGAAAAATCGCTTGCGATGTTTTATTTCGGGTGCTTTACCTTGGGCTGACATACCTATATTCAAATCACATAATATAAAAGCAAAACTATTATTCTTTTAATATGTTTGCAAAAAGATTTTCAATAACTTATTTGCTTTTTCCCTCTGAACGGAAAACTAGTTAAAGACAAATAAACTTGCTTCGGAGCTGTATTTTATGGTTTACCGTAAATACAAACTATTGTATAGCCAACATAGAACAAAATTCATATAGCAAAATAATCGTAGGAAATATTATTTATTTATTGTTTAAATTTATCATACAGTAACATAAATGATATGCATAAAAAAAAGAAAAGAAAGAACAAGGCCATTCAGCTATTAAACGCCAGGAAATATTTTTTCATTATTTTTTTTGGAAAATATGATGAACCATTTTGCATTTTTTTTCTCCGAAACGAAAATCATAATTAAAGGCAATATACCAATTTGGTTGGAGGCCACAATTATTATAGTTGCTGTAAATTACAAACTAATATTAGCTAATATGAAAATTTCTTTATGTCAAACGATTTCAATATATAAATTAATCGTATAAAATATTTTTTCGTTAATTGATTTTCGCAAAAAAAAATTCAGGAACATCTTTTTTGTCCGAAACGAAAAGCATATAAAGGCAAGTAAAACTTGGCCAAAGTTATTATGTTGCCGCTAAATACAAGCCTTATTTTTAGCCCCGCTTGGCTGCAATGGTTGCACATGCCCGCCTTACAATACACAAGCGTCGTGGTTCGATTCCTGCTTCGACCGGAACACCAAAACGTTTTTTCAGCGGTGGCATTATCCCACCTCAGTAATGCTGGCTGACATTTCTTGAGGGTTTTCAAAAGCTTCTCTAAGTGGCTTTCACTGCAATATGAAAACGCCGTTCGGACTCGGCCCTATAAAAAAAAGGAGGTTCCTTGTCAATGCGTTAACATGGAACCGCCGCCAGCACTTCAGTGATAGAGAGAAGTACACTCAATATGGTGTCACAATGCGACTGAATAGTCTTTAAGTGAGCCTATACATTGGGCTGCCACCTAACCTAGGCCCAACAAAATATTTCTTTACGAACAAAACGATTTCATATATTCAAAAACTAACTGAAATTTTGTTTTATTAAAACCACAGTTATTATAGTTGCCGTAAATAAAAACAATGTTAGTCCCATAGAAAATTCTTATGACAACAGATTTCACATATCGCAGAAACTGTTTTTATACCCTCCACCAATAGCGTTGCGGGGTTATATAACTTTGTCATTCCGTTGTAACACATCGAAATATGCCCTCTAAGAATCCCATAAAGTATAATATGTTCGGGGTCGGGTGAAATTCTGAGTCGATCTGAGCATGTCCGTCCGTTCCGTTCCGTCTGTTGAAATCACGCTTAACTTCCGAACGAAACAAGCTATCGACTTTGAAACTTGGGCACAAGTAGTTGTTATTTGATGTAGGTCGGATGGTATTGCCCAAATGGACCATTTCGCGTCACACTTTACGTATAGCCCTCAATATTAACGGCTCCCCCAAATTTGGTTTGTGGGCCTCTAAGAGAAAAGAAAATTTCATCGATTCGCGCTGAAATTCAGATACATGGTGCTTAGCTATATTGGTTCTTCTAAAACAACATGCAAAAAATTTGCCGCTCCATATCGGTCCACTTTTACGTATAGCCCCATATAAAACGACCCCAAATTTGCTTGCCGATTGCTCTAAGAGAAGCCAAATTCTTCATCCGCTCGACTGAAATTCTTGGTACATGGTCTTAGTTAATATGGTCTCTAACAACCATGCAAAAATTGGTCCATACGCGTCCACTTTTTACGGTTATAGCCCCCCATATAAACGGACCCCAAATTTGGCTTGCGCACGCCCTCTAGAGAGCAAATTTTCATCCGATCGCGCTGAAAATTTGGTTACATGGTGTTATATATGGTCTTTAACAAACCACGCAAAAATTGGTCCACATCGGTCCTAATTATATCTAGCCCCCCATATAAAACGATCCCCCATTTGGCATGCGGAGCCTCTAAGAGCCAGAAAATTTCATCCGATCCGATTGAAAATTTTCTGCTCTTAGCAGGCTCGCCATGCCAAATCGGGGATCGGTTTATATGGGGGCTAGATATAATTATGGACCGATGTGGACCAATTTTTGCTGGTTGTTAAAGACCATATTACTTAACACCATGTACCAATTTCAGCCGCGATCGGTATGAAAATTTGCTTTTCTCTTAGAGGGCGTTGAAGCCTAAATTTGGGGTCCGTTTATATTGGGGGGCTATACGTAAAACTGGAACGATTATGCACCAAATTTTTTGCTGTTGTTAGAGACCATATACTTAACACCATGTACCAAATTTCAGTCGTGATTCGGATGAAATTTGCATTCTCTTCTAGCCAGCATCGCAAAGCCCAAATTTGGGGTCCGTTTATATGGGGGCTATACGTAAAAGTGTGACCGATATGGACCAATTTTTTGCATGGTTGTTAGAGACCATATACTAACACCATGTACTGAATTTCAGCCGGATCGGATGAAATTTTCTTCTACTTAGAGGCCATCACCAAACAAATTTGGGGGGACCGTTTATATAGGGCCTATACGCTAAAAGTGGACCGATATGGTCCATTTGCCAATACATCCGACCTACATCAATAACAAAAACTACTTGCTGCCAAGTTTCAAGTCGCAATAAGTGTGTGTGTTTCGTTCGCGAAGTTAAGCGTTGATTTCAAACAGACGTGAACGGACTGAACGACATGCTCAGATCGACTCAGAATATTTCACACGCACCCCGAACATATATACTTTATGGGGTCTTAGAGCAATATTCGATGTGTTACAAACGGAATGACAAAGTTAATATACCCCCCAAACTATGGTGGATGGGTATAAAAAACAGTTTTCTGCGATATGTGAATCTTTTTCGATAAAAGAATTTTTCTATGGGACTTTAACATTAGTTTTTATTTAAAGAAGGCCAACTATAAATAACTGTGGTTTTAATAAAACAAATTTCAGTTAGTTTGATATATGAATCTTTTGTCGTAAAGAATATTTTGTTGGCTAGGTTTACGGTGGCAGCCAATGTATCAGTGCTCACTTAGACTATTCAGTTCCATTTGACACCATATTGCGTGTACTTCTCTCTTATATCACTGAAGTGCTTGCCGCGGTTCCATGTTAAGCTCATTGACCAAGGACCTCCTTTTTTTTATAGCCGAGTCGCGAACGGCGTTTCATATTGCAGTGAAACCACTTTAAGAGAAGCTTTGGAAACGCCTCAGAAATGGTCGACCACATTACTCGAGGTGGGATTAATCCACCGCTGAAAAACGTTTTTTGGTGTTGCGGTCGAAGCAGGAATCGCAACCCACGACCTTGTGTATGTAAGGCGGGCATGCAAACCATTGCACCACGGGCTAAAATAGCTTGTATTTACGGCAACTATAATAAACTTTGGCCAAGTTTTACTTGCCTTTATATGCTTTTTCGTTTCCGACAAAAAGATGTTCCTTGAATTTTTTTTTCGAACAAATTAACGAAAAGAATATTTATCGATTATTTATATATGAATCGTTTGACATAAAGAATTTTCTATTAGGGCTATATTTAGTTTGTATTTACAGCAACTATAATAATTGTGGCCTCCACAAATTTGTATATGCCGTTTAATTATGATTTTTCGTTTCGGAGAAAAAAATCAAAATGTTCATCAATATTTTCCAAAAAATAATAAAAATATTCTCCTGCGTTTAATAGCTGATTGGCCTTTTCTTTCTTTTCTTTTTTTTTATCAATATTTATGTACTGGTATGATTAAATTAAACAATAAATAAATAATATTTCCTACGATTATTTGTATATGAATTTGTTCTATGTTGCTAACAATAGTTTGTATTTACGGTAACCATAAAATACAGCTCCGAACAAGTTTTATTTGTCTTTAACTATGTTTTTCGTTTCAGAGGGAAAAAAAGCAAATAAGTTATTGAATCTTTTGCAAACATATTAAAAGAAATATAGTTTTTGCTTTTATTTATGTATGTTGAATAGTAGGTATGTCAGACCAAGGTTAAGCACCCGAAATTAACATCGCAAGCGATTTTCGTTACTTGATAAAGAATTTTTAAAATTTGTTTTAGAAGCAAATAAAGCAAGTAACTTAAAGCAGAACATATAGCAATAATCCCAACTTAGAGTTATTAGTTCTCTTTTTTTGTTTGTCCAAAATTGGACTAAAAATAGTTTGTATATACGCAACCATAGTATATATGGCCTCCAACAAGTTTTATTTGACATTACTTAATTTTTTCGTTTCGGCAAGAAAAAGGGCAAAATATACCTGTACCTTTTCCAAACACATTCATGAAAAGTATATCTTATGTATTATTTTTATATGAATAGAAAGTATGTAAGCCTAAATAGAAGCAAATAAATAACATCACAACCATTTTTCCGAAATGAATTTTTTAACACAAACAAAATTTGCACTACGATCAATTGAACAAGAACTTAAAGCAAACTTAGCAGGCATTATCTACAACTAAACTTTATTTGGTTATAACTTTGTTTCCATGTGAAATTATTTTGCTAGAGAAAAAAAACTATTTGTCACGCAACTATACTCCAACATAATTTGCATGAAAATATTTTAAGCTTTTTCATAACTTGTTTTTTATTATTATTTTCTTTCTATCACACTTAGTTACAACGATTAAAATTATTATTATTATTATTATTTTTTTTTTTCGATTTTATATCTTCCTATACCTTCCTCAGAAACCTTATTTATTCTCTATGTGTAAAATCAGTTTCCTTGTCTTATGGAATTAGAAGAAAAACTTAAATGCATTTACTCTAGAGTGAGAGAAGATTGAAAAACTTAGATATATTTAATGCCTGGTACATTACATTAAATAGCCATTTGCAGTTCATTAACCTTATGGCGAACAAACGCCCCTACAAGCAAACAAACATTTACAGTTGCCCTCGCTCTCCAGTCTCATAAAACAGAGCTGAGATTCATTTGTGATGATAATCAGAAACAGAAAAAAAACAAACAGATTCTCATAAGAACGTTGACTGGAATGATGGAAACTAGAGTTGCGAAGTTCTCACATTTGTCAATTAAAAACAAAGGCTTAATTTAGACTAATTTTATTTAAAATAATTTAAATAAAGCTTAGATTTAGATTTAAGGCCACCGCCACTAAATGTGCTATTTGCTTGTCATCAGCACAACAAGATCTTGTGAGATTTTCAATTTAGTGCGGATTTGAGTTCAATTTAAACAAAGCATTTGATTCATTGCTTTTGCAACTATGAGAAATGCGGAAAGATTGCCTAGGAAGATTTGAGACCAGATAACCACATGGTGGTATCAATATATTCATTATCATGTACATAAAGCCAGAGCCCGTTTCATCCATTAGGCTACCTTATTGGGAGTTGGCTTTGAAATTCGAAAAAAAAAAAACACAGAAAACAACAAAACAATTCCAACCAGATGATGATTACATACTCAATTGCCTGTAATTTATGTAGTAAGGTGCACATGGCCATGTCTGATTACCAGATCGTGCAGTACGCAGGTGCTGCCTGCAAGTGGCATTATTGGCTGTTCGCCCGTGTATGGGTTTTGCCTATAACCAAATAGAGTAGTGAAATAAAATTTTTACAATCCGAGCAGGAGTTAACGCATGGAAGACAGTTACTCTGATTTAGACCTAGTGAAGATAAATGAGCATCCAACATTGGTGGACGTGAATGACAATAAAATGCTCTTCATTTTTTCGGTTTGGTTTTTTAGGCCTCATTAAATTTTAATGAGCTCTACAGCAATGGCTGTGGAAAAAAATTTAAGTAATTGAGCCAGATTTTTTTTGGATTTTTTGTAAGATAACAGTTAACAAACCCAATTACAAATTTTCAAATACAGTTTGAATGTTGTTGATGATGGAAGAAGAAATTATGTAGCCAAGAGATGATGAAAGATGCAACATTGTTGAAAATAAAAAAAAAAACATTTAAAAACAAAAATATGAACTTATGTCTCGCGTCCATCTAACCCCATAAATGCCTTATAATGACCCAAGAGAACCTTTTAGCGGATTAGATTTAGGTTAGATAATAGATGGCAGCTTGATATTCATAGATTCCACTTGAAACTCTTCAGTTCATTTGTGGATTGGACCAAAAGAATGGTAGAACTTTTCTCTTATCAAATAATGCTGTCCCGTATGTTTCGTAAAGAACCAAGGGCCTTCTTCTATTAGGCGAGCCCTACCGGCGTTTCTTATTACGGTAAAACCTCTTTTGAAGAAATTGTTACCAGTATAACTGAGTGGTGAAACAAGTTATATACGGCCGTAATTTCGGTTCCAGGCGAACTTATGTACCATCCAACCATGGATTGGGTAGAAACTTCTACTGAGACTATCATCCACAATCTGAATTACTTTGGTAATATACTATATATTTTAAGTTTGACAAAATTTTCTATAGAAAATTAAAATTTGGACATCACATTTTCTATAGATAAGTAAAATTTGGAAAAATTTTTCTATAGAAATACGATTTTTAACAAAATTTTCTATAAGAAATAACATTTTGACAAAATTTTCTATAGAAACATAAATTTGAAGACAAAAATTTTCAAAAAGATTTAAATTTTTTACAAACATTCTCTATAAGAATTAAAATTTTGACAACATTTTCTATCAGGAATAAATATTTTGACACAATTTCTATGAAATATAAAATTTTGCTAGATTATTTTTGACTCGAATCTGGCAACGCATGGATTATGAACCGGATATGGCACCAATTTTTGTAGTGATGGGGGATCGAGCTATATATAACTTATAGACCCGATATGCGACCAATTTTGGCATGCGTTATTAGCGGCCATATATACTAAACACCACGTTGCAAATTGTGAACGGATCGGATGAATTTTGCTCCTCCAAGAGGCTCCGGAGTTCAAATCTGGGATAGGTTTATATGGGGGCTAATATATAATTATGGACTGATATGGACAATTTTTTAATGGTTGTTAGAGACTATATACTTAATACCATGTACGCCAAATTCAGCCGAGATCGGATGCAAAATTTGCTTCTCTTTGAGCTCCGCAAGCCTAAAATCTGGGATCAGGTTTATATGGAGGGCTATACTAATAATTATGGACTGATATGCGACAAATTTTTTAATGGTTTGTTAGAGCCTAATACTAAACACCTGTACCAAATTTCAGCCGGATCGGATGAAATTTGCTTCTCGTTAGAGCTCCGCAAGCCAAATCGGGGGCGATCGGTTTATATTTAAAGTTTATTGGAATAAAAACAACTTGCCCAAACTTGTGGCAGCGGGCGCCAAATTTTGAGACTTGTAAACTAGTTTTGGTGCATAGTACAAATATTTAATTCAATATGAATGAAAATGAAGAGTAGAAAAATAATTGAACCTAATTCAAATAACTTATTGTCAATTGAAGGTCTGCACAGGTAGTCTTGGCACAGAATTTTCTTTAAGAAAAAATCTAAACCAAAGTTCAGCACGGGCGCAAAAAATATACTAGTAATGAGATATTATTAGAAGCGCAATGGCAATAGATACCAAATTTCAGAAAATGGATACTTAATGCACGAAGAACAATGATGTGTGGCAAAGGCCAAAAATTATTTTATATTAGCAAGGCTATCTTAAGCAAGCTCTGCACGGGCGCCAAATCTGGACATACTCGCCAGTAGATATTTAAATATTTCAAAAGCCAATAGAATCAACACCAGCTAAAAAATTATGAAATATAGAAAAGGCATATTAAGATTATAGGAATGAGACTGATAACCAGAATCGGACATATACCGGATTGAAATTCCCAACAAAACTTGAGGGAACAACAGAGAGGCGAATCGGATATAAGTGAATCATACCTTGGAACCTTGGAAGTAAGAGAAAGAATAATAATGTAGTATATGGCAAAGATCTTGTTGTGTCGACCTCACGTAGTTTGTACCAAAATTTGGTAACATTACTAGCGTTTTTTTTTTTTTGTTTTTTTTTTTGGCAACAAGGACGAAATGCTTTGAATTTCGGAAAAAATGGATCAAAATTCGGGCAAACCCCGTATTATGTATCACCGATTTTTCAAACCAAATGGTGGCCTTATTTAACAATGGTCTTTCAATTTGGCAGGAAGTAATTTTTTAGTATCCTTTAAGTCTGCAAAATATTCAGTAGAAATCTGTTTAGGTTTTAAGATATAATCAAAATTTGCAAATTAAACCTAAATTTTTTACCGATCGTCGCTCTAATCTCAATCTTCTATTTAGTACAACTACACCTGCAATATAATCATTAATATCGGATTTTTCAGCAATTTTTAGCTCATTACAAGGGCATTCTCTCTCT
>PGFW01057629.1:17442-29928 GCA_003123925.1 Haematobia irritans | reverse complement strand
CTATAGATATAAAATTTTGACAAATTTTCTATAAGAATTTAAAATTTTTTGACAAAATTTTCTATTAGAAATAAAATTTTTGACAACAATTTCCATTAGAAATAAAATTTGACAAAAATTATCTACAGAATTAAAATTTTTGGTAAATATTTTATATATTAGAAATAAAATTTTGAAAAATTTTTCTATAGAAATAAAATTTTGACAAATGTTCTATAGAAATAAAATTTTGACAAAATTGTTTTATAGAAATAAAATTTTGATAAAATTTTCTATACTCGTAGAAATGAAAATTTTACAAAATTTTCTACAGAAATAGACTTTTGCTAAAATTTTCTATAGAAATAAAATTTTGCCAACAATTTCTATAGAAATAAAATTTTGACAACAATGTCTATAGAAATAAGATTTTGACAAAAATTTTTATAGAAATAAAATATTAAGACAATTTTCTATAGAAAAAAAATTTGAATAACTTTTCTATAGAAATAAAATTTTGATAATATTTTCTATTAGATAGTGAACATTTTACAAAATTTTTTATAGAAATAAAATTTCGAATAAATGTTCTATAGAAATAAAATTTTGACAAAATTTTCTATAGAAATAAAATTTTTGACAAAATTTTCTATAGAAATAAAATTTTGACAACAATTTCTATAGAAATAAAATTTTTTATAGAAATAAAATTTTGACAAAATTTTCTATAGAAATAAAATTTTGACAACATTTTCTATAGAAATAAAATTTTGAATAACTTTTCTATAAAATAAAATTTTGATAATATTTTCTATAGAAGTTGAACATTTTACAAAATTTTTTTTTATGAAATAAAAATTTCGAATAAATGGTTCATATAGAAATAAAATTTTTTGACAAAATTTTCTTGATAGCACATAAAATTTTGACAAAAGAAATACAATTTTTGACAAAAGCTAAAATTTTGACAAAATTTTCTAATTTAGAAATAAAAATTTTTGACAAAATTTTCTATTAGAAATTAAAATTTTGACAACAATTTTCCATTAGAAATAAATTTTTGCATAAAATGTTCTATAGAAATAAAATTTTGGACAATTTTTATAGAAATAAAATTTTGACAAAATTTTCTTATTTAAGAATAAAATTTTGACAAAATTTTCATATAGAAATAAATTTTGACAAAATTATCTACAAGAAATAAAATTATTTGGTAAAATTTTTATATATTTTAGAAATAAAATTTTTTTGAAAAAAATTTTCTATAGAATTAAAATTTTGACAAATGTTCTTTATAGAAATAAAAATTTTTGACAAAATGTTTTATAGAAATAAAATTTTTGATAAAATTTTCTATACTTCGTAAGAAATGAAAATTTTACAAAATTTTCTACAGAAATAGACTTTTGCTAAAATTTTCTATAGAAATAAAAATTTTTGACAACAATTTCTATTAGAAATAAATTTTTTGACAACGCAATGGTCTATAGAAATAAATTTTCAACAAAAATTTTTATAGAATAAAATATTTAAGACAATTTCTATAGAAAAAAAATTTTGAATAACTTTTCTATTAGAAATAAAAATTTTGATAATATTTTCCTTATAGAAGTGAACATTTTACAAATTTTTTTATAGAAATAAAATTTCGAATAAATGTTCTATAGAAATAAAATTTTGACACAAAATTTTCCTATTAGACATAAAATTTTGACAAAAGAAATACAATTTTGACAAAAGTAAAATTTTGACAAAATTTTCTATAGAAATAAAATTTTGACAAATTTACTATAGAAATAAAATTTTGACAAATGAAATAAAATTTTGACAAAATTTTCTATAGAAATTTAAAATTTTTATACCCTTCACCACTACTGTGGTACAGGGTATAATAGTTTGTCATTTTGTATGTAACGCCAGAAGGAAAAAGTCTGAGACCCATCGTTTAGTATACCGATCGTCTATAGAATTAAATTTCTGGAGTCGATTTGCGATGTCCGTCTGTCTATCTGTCTGTCTGCTCTGTCTTTCCGTCTGTCTGTCTATGTTGATGTATTTTTTGTGTGCAAAAGTACAGCTTCGCAGTTTTGGTCCGATTTGTTCCTAAAATTGATATAGGGTCCTGTTTCGGCTCAAAGACGATCCCTTATTGATTTTTTGGAAAAAATCGGTTCAGATTTAGATATAGCTGCCCATATATAATTTTCACCGATTCTGGTCATAATTGGCAGTGTATATCAAGCCGATCTTCCTAAAATTCCGTACATCGAAATATTTTTATGGAGTCTCGAAAAACTTTGCAAAATATCAGCCAAATCTGGTTCAGATCTTAAGATAATAGCTCCCATATATAGCTTTCGCCCGATTTTACACTCAAATTGACCACAGAGGCCAATTTTTAACTCGATTAGGTTGAAATTTTGCACAGGAGAATATTAACTAGCTATAGTAGCTATGCGCTGCCAAAATTTTGGTTGAAATCGGTTCAGATTTAGATAATAGCCTCCCAGATTTATAGCTTTTCGCCCCGATTTTACACTCATATGACCACAGATGGCCAATTTTTTAACTTTCCGATTTTAGTTGAAATTTTGCACAGGGAGTAGGAATTAGCCATTGTAGCTATGCGGTGCAAATTTCGGTTTGAAATCGGTTTCAGATTTAGATATATCTACCCATATATAGCTTTTCGCCCGATTTACACTTCAATATGGACACACAGAGTTCAATTTTAAACTCCGATTTTAGTTGAAATTTTGCACAGGATTAGAATTTAGCATTTGTAGCCTGTAAATTTGAAATAACTTTCTATAGAAATAAAATTTTTGATAATATTTCTATAGAGTGAACATTTTACAAAATTTTTTATAAGAAATAAAATTTCGAATAATAATGTATCTAATAGAAATAAAATTTTGACAATTTCTATAGAAATAATTTCTGGATAAAATTTTATAAATTTGAAAAATTAAAGAAATAAAAATTTTGACAACAATTTTCTATAGAAATAAAATTTTTTATAGAAATAAAATTTTGACACATTTTCTGATAGAAATAAACAAATTTTAATAACTTTTCTTATAGAAATAAAATTTTGATAATATTTTCCGTATAGAAGTGAACATTTACAAAAATTTTTTATAGAAATAAAAATTTTCGAACAAATGTTCTATAGAAATAAAATTTTTTGTAAACAAAATTTTCTATAGAAATAAAATATTTTGACAAAATTTTCTATAGAAATAAATTTTTTGATAAAAAACATTTTGGAACAAAATTTTCTTAGAAATAAAAATTTTGACAACATTTCTATAGAAATAAAATTTTGAATAACTTTTCTATAAAAATAAAATTTTGATAATATTTTCTATAGAAGTGAACATTTTACAAAATTTTTTATAGAAATAAAATTTCGAATAAATGTTCTATAGAAATAAAATTTTGACAAAATTTTCTATAGACATAAAATTTTGACAAAAAAAATACAATTTTGACAAAAGTAAAATTTTGACAAAATTTTCTATATGAAATCTAAAATTTGACAAATTTTCTATAGAAATAAAATTTTTACAAAGAAATAAAATTTTGACAAAAATTTTCTTATAGAAATAAAGTTTTTATTGTGTTTTTGATCTCAGCTTAAAGCCATGCATTGACTAAACTACAAGTGTAGGCTTAACCAAAAAGATGAAAAGTATGCTTGTCAAATTTATTGGGCAAAAGCCCTATAGACTGCAAGATGGTTGGATGTCAGCTGGCTTTTCGAATTACCAACATTCCTCATCAGCATCCTCTAGCTTGCAGCAAAACTATCAACCAATATTAGCAGAATAAATTCGGGTAATCACTCAACCCAAAAGTGAATTACACTTGAACCTTCCGAAAAAGGGTTTGATAATCGGCTACTACCTAAACAAATTTTGCAAGCATATCTCTTTTCCTTTGTCAAACTCAAATCATTGATTTGAATATAGTTGACTGGGTTTGTTTTTGAGCGTGCTTCCTCTATCTTCAAAACGAATGAAATGTCTGTTATGGTTTAATTTCTACGCTAATAAAGGTCTTTGTATTGTTTTCCAATCGTATTTCGTTCAATTCCGACTATTTTTACCCCTCAATGTTGAGTATTGAGCATTGTTTTGGTGTGAAATTTCCCATTGTGCCTTTGGCTCAACTTTATTAACAGCAGCCAGTGTTGCCAGTATTTTCCGGGCTCTTGTCCCCAAAATGGAACGATTTCATCTCCAAAATTCCGTGAAAAAATATCCCCGATTTGGGGAAAAAATCCCCAATACTAGCAACACTGACAGCAGCCGCATTTAAAGTGTTGTCTATTTTGCGTTTTTTCTTTTATGTACTTACGGTGACTTTTATTATAACATTTATGTTTTTTTTTCTTTTCAGGTAAATGAATCTGGTAGAATTTAAAGTTGTGAGTATATTATATTAAAACATATTTTTATTTCACCTGAATAACCAAAATAAATAATTTTTTACCACCTACCTGCTGAATATATTTCTCTTATTATCCAATAGAAAATGAAATAATTTTTTTAAAGATTTTTTTTATACATTTTGTACCATTTTTTTACCATTTTGAAATAATTAACTACCTCTACAAATAAATACAAACATTGTAAATTATTTTAAAAAATCCTGGTGACGAGAATTTAAAAATGTCACACTATCCAAGGTGTTTGCATCTACTGGTTTATTTGTCGTTGCACTTAGGCTAACCGCAAATTTAGGTATTTCATCGTTCACCTTACTACTAGCCGGTATTGCTAGTACTTGAAAAGCAAATTTACTTAAATATGGATATTTAAGTGAATTTTTTGTCCACCATTGAATGGCATCGAAATTATCACTTATTTCCACTAATTCCGTACTGTAGCGGCACACTTCTTCATTAATGGCATCAGGACGACTATCCATATCTGAATCTTCCAAGAGATCGGAAAAAAAGAAGTCAGCAGTAGAATTACTTTCCGCTTGGCTTGAAGTTGTTGAAGCGGTTGGGGGTGGGTCCCTTGATCCGGAAGATGATTTCAAATTTTCTATGGCTGTTGTACAGAATTTTTGGGCTTCGATGAGATCATTGTATTTTTGCAATCTAGCTGCTGGTGGATACAAATAAAAGGCTACCCTATGCCAAATATTAAGGTTCTTTGTCCATATTTCATTTAAGTCTTTGAGAATATTTCGCTTCAATTCTACCACACATGGAATATCATTTTCCTTGGCTATACAAAGTTTTCTAAGCTTATTAATGGAGGGCACCACAAAACATAAAGAAGGTGTGGCTGTGTCATTTAATCTTTGGTAGATTTTATCAAAATTGCCCAATAGATCAGTTAGCATCTTCAAATCGTTCGGGTTGATTTTGTTAACTCCTTGGCTATGTTCATCTTCGGTCAGAAATGTTTCGATATCAGACCAATTATCCATGATAGCTTTCAGTAGCTTATAATTGGAATACCATTTAATTTTTTGGCAGCGATTTGAGATCTGTTCTTCAACTTTTTTAGATATTGGATATATTTTTAAAAAATCATATAATCCATGACACTCGCCTAGGAATATTTGTAGATCTTTGGCATTGACTTCAAATGCTTTATCCAAGAGATTACACAACAAATGACTACTGCTGCTGAGATGTTTATAATCTTTAAGGGCTTCCTTTATATCTTCGGATTCTTGGTCAAAGACAAATTTTATATCTTTAATATCGACTATTCCATATTCATGGAATATACTGGTTAATTCCTCACAGATATCATAAGTAAATGCAGAATCCATGGATTTGATACCCAAAAATACATTGTAAATTTGCTCATTTCTACAATAATGTAAACAGACTGTCATATAGGTGCGTTGCAAATTTTTGTCCTGCCAAGTTTCAATGGAAGCGGCCACTCCATTGCTACGCACCATTTCGTCCAATGTTTTTCCCAAATAAAATTTTGTTTCTTGAGACAATTTTTGTAGCTTCTCATCTATAACCGATGGTTTTGGTAAGAGATCAGCAAAAGCTAAATCTTCACCATACCTTGCCCCCATCCGAATGAAAAACTTAGCAAACCGAGCAAGGCCTGAGCCCTCCATAAACGAAGGGGGGCAAAAGTCCTGGATTGTCCATGCCATGCAAGTTTTAAGTGTATCCATTCTGTCTTTGGTCGACACAATGCCTTCGTATCGCTTGCAATTGCTAACCAAACAAGTGTGAAAATATTGAAAACAAGGATCATTGAATTCCTCGAGATCTTCACCATCAGACCAATGAACGGTGGGAAATTGTTGTTTATAGGCAAGCCAACATGAATGTTGGCAGATATTGGCTACTTGAGTTGCATTGAATTTCAGCGTCTTTTTACATTTGCGACAATAAAGAAAATTTTCCAAAATTAATCCATTTTGCTGTATGATTTCGGCCATAACATTCCAAATGGAATTTCTTGGTGGATTTCTTTGCGATATGGTGAAAATTCCTTTATCGATTTTATCAACAATACAAGCTTCCATAATTTTTGAGGCTTTATTTTCGCATGGTTGCGTTTCCATCATTTCTATAGAATTGTCTTCCTCTTCCTCCGCCGACCAAGTTGGGCTAATATCGTGGGAGACAGTTTCCTGCATTACCACTCTCTTCTTCCGAAATCCTTGACAATTAAATATATGGCGGTTTAAATTCGATGCCTTATAACTTCGTAATACTTTGTGGCATTTACTACAAACTACAAAGCCTTCCAAAGTGCTGCGATCTTTTTTAAGAATTGAGCACATGGTAATCCAATGAGATTTACGATACTGCAAGGATTCTCCTATAGAGTATACACCAGCTCTGAGCATTTCACCAATTGTCTTAGAACTCAATAGGGATTGCTTGCGGGCCGCCTTTGACTGTTTCACGTTCATAAATTCTTCACCATTATCATCGTTGTCCGTATAATGTTCGTCCTCCTCCGCATTCAAATTCTTGTAATCGGCACAACATTTGTGCCTGTGAAGACTAGATGTTGTCGATCCTCGATGCGGTATAACTTGATGACATTTACGGCAACAAACGTAGCCCTCCAAAATGGTTTTGTCCTCCTTCAGAATTTCCGCTACAATTTCCCATACTAAACTTTTACCTTTTCTTTTATTCGACAAAGTGTATACACCCTTGGAAATTTGCAGAGCAATGAAGTTGGAATTTTCCTCATTTGAAGTGTCCATAGTCAAAGGGTCATCATCAATGGGTTCATTTTTAATGGATGTTCCGGAGGTGTCTTCATACTCCTCGGTTTTCGATAAATATTTTTCAAGAAGTGAATCTTCCAATGTTTGCTGTTCGAAATCAGTGCTCATTTGCGTGATAATAAATTGTCCTCCACTGTATTCAGGCAAATGTTTCTCTTCGGTTATATACTCTTCGGTCTTAGGTTGATACTCTTCTATCTCATTTTTTATGCTCTCTCCAAGACCTCGAGAGTTCATTGCAGAACAACAACTATGGCTTCTAAGCTCTTTTAAATTATGACGAAGTACATTCAGACATTTGGAACAGTAAACAAATTGTTTAAGGATTTCATCTCCTTCATCGATTATATCCTCCAATACACTCCATATTATATTAGGGCTTCCCTGGTGTTTTTGTGTTCTATAAGTTCCATTAGCAATCTTCTGTGAAATTAAATCTGTCATTGTGACCAACTAATGCTCGCCCTGCTTATCTCCACGTACCGAGCACTTTGAGGGTTGTTACACGACTACTAATGGGCAAGAAAGGCTCTCAGTCAAAATAACTCAAACTCTTTTTCAATTCCAAGAGTCATCTATGTTGAGAAATTGTCCTCACACTGTAGTTATATTGGACGGCTGGCCTCTGCTCGTTGTTTTACATAAAAACCGCCGAACAACTGCGAGCTGCAAGTAGTGAGTGTACCAACAGCAAACCAAATTTATTGATGAGCATTTCTATGAGTTCGTTCGTTTGCTATCTCCCAATTTGTTTATTTTATATCCATTGAGCGCAAGAGTTTAACATTTCCACAGCAGTAACTCTCAAGTTGAATAAAATACTAATGCTCTATTGAAGCTCTTTGAATTTTGTTGAGAGCTCAATGGCGAAGAGCTACCTGGTTGTGTATGTATTTTATTTTGGGTTCTTTTCATTGCATTCGTTTGGTATCAATGCAATGTCGAAATGACTTAAGGGGGTCGTCGTTTATATTTAAAGAGAAAAGAGAGCAAGTAAATGCGGTTATCAGTGTTGACAATTGTTACTCAATAATTTAAAATTGCTGGTAGGGTTGCCGTTAGTTCAAATAATGTTAGCGTTTTTTTGTATTTAGCAAATAATTTTAATTGGAAATAAATATGTGATTCGTATGTTTATAGAAAATGCATAAAGCACTTAATGCAGAACATTCAAAAATGCTCTTCAAGAGATAGACTTAGATTAGGTTAGGTATACACCCAGAAAAAGTGAAACCACCATGTAGGTTTATATTAGAAATTTTTAACAAAAATATGTTAGTAATTGCAACATGATATCTTAGTAATTTTTTGTCAAAAGGAGAGAGGATTCAAAAAAGATTTTAGAAATATAGCTTCCCCATATATATATTTTCGCCCGGATTGCCGCTTATAAAGGTTCCTAGAAAGCCAAGAGTTTTGCCCCTTAATTTTGCTTTAAATTTTGCACAAGGGAGTAGAATTATTTAAGTATTGTAGGCTATTCATTGCAAAATTTGGTTTGAAATCGGTGCAGATTAAATATAGCTCCATATATATCTTAACTGCTCATATGACTACAGAGGGTCATAATGTTTTACACCCTATTTTACGTGTATTGTGCGCAAGGAATTAGAATTAATATTCTTAACTATGGGCCTGCAGGATTTCGTTGATATCGGTTCAGATTACTCACACTAATTGAGCTCTTTTTCAATAATTCATTTCAGAATGAACTATGTGTGAAAATAGATAGCACCGCCTGGATCACGCACTTCTAAGATAAAAAATTGATGACTCCGGAGCAATACACGACTTCGTTGCCTTTCAATAAATTTTCCTCGAATTTATTATAACATGCTTAACACGTTATCGTGCAATAGTTACATTCAAACTTCGTGTTAAGGATATACAAATGATCGCATAACTATACAAGTAAGAGTCAACTTGCATTTTACGAATTTTATGAAACATAAGCAAACTACTGGGAATTTAAATAATGTTCGTATTCATAAAGAAAAGGGAACTAAATTGAGGATATTGGTGTGCGCGGTGGTATATGCAATGAATATTTGCCTTGGAACTCTCATAAAACAAATCTTATTCACAAAGTAGCTTGGCAAACATGCGCCTTCGTATGTACAAAACATAATTCTTTGTTAGTTAATGAAGATATTGATGTGGGTAGTTTGCGAGTGAAAATCAAAAGTGTTAGCCATAGTAAACTCATGGGCAAATCCATCCATCCTTGGTACATAATGTTTAATGCAAAGTATTTTATTAAAGAAGATTGTTGCATGCAATTTAAAGTGAAAATCAAATTGCGCGTGGAATAATAAGTCATATAACTCTAAAAAACTAACCCTTCTATATATAAAGGGTGATAAACGGTCAAAATTTGGTCAAATGGGGAAAACGCGTGTAAAATCGGTGAAATTGTTTATTTAAAAATCAAATTAAATTTATTTTTTACCCTCCAGCCTAACACATGCGAAATATTGCTCTAAGACCCCAATAAAGTATATATATTCTTGGTCGTGCGTGAAATTCTGAGTCCGATCTAAGCATGTCCGTCCGTCCGTTCTGTTGAAGATCACGCTAAACCTTGTTATCGAACGAAAAGAGCTATCGATTTGAAACTTGGCATCAAGTATGGTCTTATTGATCTAGTTCGATGTATTGCCAAATGGGCATATCGGTCCACTTTTTAACGTATAGCGCCACATATAGAAGGGACGCCTCAGATTTGGCTTGTGGGAGGCCTCTAACAGAAGTAAATTTCATCCGATCCGGCTGAAATTTGGTACATGGTGTTGGTATATGGTCTCTAACAACCATGCAAAAATTGGTCCACATCGGTCCATAATTATATATTAGGGCCCCCATGATAAAAACCGATCCCCGATTTGGCTTGCGGAAGCCTCAGAAGGGAAGAAAATTTCATGCCAATTCCGGCTGAATTGTGGTACAGTGAAATGTTGGTATAGTGGTCTCTAACAACCATGCAAAAATTGTCCCATATCGTCCTTAAATTATATATAGCCCCCATATAAACCGATCCCCAGATTTGGCTTGCGAGCCTAAAAAAGAAAGCAAATTTTCATCTGATCCGGCTGAAATTTGGTACAATGGTGTTGGTATATGGTCTCTAACAACCATACGCAAAATTGTCCACAATCGGTGCATAATTCATAGTATAGCCCCCATATAAAACCGATCCCAGGATTTGGCTTTGCGGACCTCAAAGGAAGAAAATTTCATACCGATCCGGCTGAAATTTGGTAACAGTGATGTTGGTACATGGTCTCTAACAACCGATGCAAAAATTGGTCCATATCGTCCTTAATTATATATAGCCCCCATAATAAACGCGATGCCCCAGGATTTTGGCTTGCGGAGCGCCTAAAAAAGAAACAAATTTCAATCTGATCGGCTGAAATTTGTAGATGGTGTTGGTAATATGGTCTCTAACAAACCATGCAAAATTGGTCCACTATCGGTCCTTAATTATATAATAGCCGCCATATAAACCGATCCCCAGATTTGGGCTTTGCGGAGCCTCAAAGGGAAGAAAATTTCATCGATCCCGGCCTGAAATTTGGTAAGCATGATGTTGGTAGCAGGTCCTCTAATAACCATGTAAAAATTTGTTCACATCGGTCCCATAAATTATATATAGCCGCCCATATAAACCTGATCACCCAGATGTTGGCTTGGCGAAAGCCTCAAAGAGAGCAAATTTCATCGATCTTTGCTGAAATTTGGGTGAACATGATGTTGGTTATATAGTCTCTAACAACCATGCCGAAAATTGGTCCACATCGGTCCATAATTATATAATAGCCCCATATAAAGCGCGATCCCAGATTTGGCTTGTGGAGCCTCAAAGAGAGCAAATTGCATCAGGATCCGGCTGAAAAATTTGGTAGCATGGTATTGGTATATGGTCTCTAACAACCGTGCAAAAATTGGTCCAGACATCGTTCCATAAATTATATATGCGCCATATAAACGCGGATCCCGCAGATTGGGTTGCGGAGCCTCAAAGAGAAGCAAATTTCAATACCGATCCGCTGAAATTTGTCAAATGTTTATTTATATAGATGTTGTCAAAATTTTATTTTAGAGAAAAATTTTGTTCCAAAATTTTATTCCCGTCATAGATAAATTTTATATTGCCAAAATTTTTATTTCTATAAAAAAATTTTGTTCAAATTATTTATAGTAAATTTTGTCGAATTCTTATCTATAATATGTTGTCAGCTATTTCTAGAAAAATTCTTACCAAATTTTAAATTTCATAGAAAAAATTTTGTCAAAAGTTTTTAATTTTTTTCTAATAGAAAATTTTGTTAAAAATTTTATTGTCTGTAGAAAATTTTTGTCAAAATTTTATTTCTATTAGAAAAATTTTGTCAAAAATTTTTATTTCTGCTAGAAAATTTTGTAAAAAATGTTATATTTCTTTAGAAAATGTTGTGTAAAAATTATTCTGTAGAAAAATTTTGTCAAATTTTATGTGCTAGCTTTGTCAAACTGAATTATATACGTATTGGATCGATCTTTATTGATTTAATATAATACAACGTATGGACTTACATACAATTTAGTAAGAATGGTGTAGGAGTTTTAAGATACCTTGCCGTCGGCAAGCGTTTTACCGGCAACTTTAAGTAATGTGCGATTGTGGAATGCAGTGTTTAGAAGAAGTTTCTAACGCAATCCATAAGCTAAACGCATAAGCTTCGGCCTGGCGCGCAGAAAAGCCAGTTTTGCCGTTGGAACTGCTGCTCGTCCGCAATATTTCTTTGCGACACTTTGACAATCTTTATGTGCCTTGAAAATATCTGCCTACCTTTCCGCCTTCCTTTTGCCGTATAAAACTCCTGTCCGCAGGAAAGCTGCTTGTAGTCGCCTTGACGTAGGTTCGTCGTCCATTAACACGCAGTCAAACTCGTCAGCAAATCGTCGTGTACAGCCTCCGGGATCGCGCTTTGGCCGTCGTATTTTTGCGAGTAGCTCGGATTTTCGCGATGCACGAGCAAAATTTTGATACGCTGCTCTTGCTTGCTTGACGGCATTTTGACAACTGAAGAGTGAATTCCAATATCAAAAATGGAGCAAATTCTACACCAATCCACCTTCAAAATGAGGCGTGTCAGGTTTTTTTAAATGCAAAATTGAAAAGAAAACGTCAAGTTTATATTGACGCAAATTTTAGACTGATCACCTTTAGTGTCCTCTATAATAAACTGGACGAGATCTTATGAACTTAAAAATAAGTGAACT
>PGFW01057629.1:9942-12442 GCA_003123925.1 Haematobia irritans | reverse complement strand
AAATATTAGAAAATTTTGTCAAAATTTTATTTCTATAAAAATTTTTTTTTATCCAAATTTTATTTCTATAGAAATTTTGTCATTTTTATTTCTATAAGAAATTTTGTCAAAATTTTATTTTCTATAGAAATTTTGTACAAAATTTTAATTCTATAGAAATTTTGTCAAAATTGTTATTTCTACTCTTTTATAAATGTGATATTGAATTAGGCTGTCATTCGGGATCGATTTCTAAAAATCCCGGGATTACACTTGAAGTAATAACAATCTACAGCGCCAAAAAATTGCTGTACATTAAACCAATTTTGTTTAATTAAATTTTATTAACAAAAACAAAAGAAGATAACAGTAAATTAAATTGCTTTTTAAATTGCTATCATAGTTAAGAAAATCTTTGTCCAACTCAATATTGTGAAGAAAAGAAACACAACAATATTATGACAAAATTAATAAAATAAAATGCATTTTATATCGCTATCCTATCCCTATTTAATATACCTCTCGTATAATAAATTCTTACTCAAGGTGTACCATAAATGTTTTTTAACTCAATTTGTCAATTTGGATTCAAAATAAAATTCCCCGGGTGACTGCACTAATATGAATATAAGAAACTTTTTTTCTTATATGCAATAATTGGCTATAAGAAAAAAAAAAAACGCGCATATAAATTAAACCAAATGCGGATTTTCTGAGTTCCTAAGTTCCGAGCTTAGCTTTAGCTAAAATCAATAACTGAATAAGTAAAAAGCGAATAAAAATTATATAGTTTTTTGTTATTTAACTGTCTAATATTATTTTTCCAATATTTCGACTAACATCGTCAGTCTTCGATTTAATTAAATCTCACAAAATAATAGGAAATCAATAAACATGTAAAAAATAATAAAAATTTTATCACCGCCGTTTAATTTTTTACTTCAATCGATGTTTAATTGTTTGGAAGCGTTTTGAAAATGCGTGGCATTATCAATTTTTTTGTAGACGTTAAAAATGGAAAAAAACATAGCTATAACAAAGATAAATACCGAAATAATAGAAACAACAAGTGAGTAAAGTAGAAAGATCGACGGGCCGAATATACATACCCAACCACAACTACTGAATTAAGTTAAAACATAAGCATTTGTGGCGTAACATTATGAAATTAAGGAGTTAACTTGTTTATTGTAATGTTCATCAGCAATCTGATACGCAAGTATAGTATTAGGAGCTATACTTGGTTTAACCACCTACAAGTTTAGGTTATGTCGATACATAATCGATATATTCAGCTCATTAGACTAACTTAGAACTTCCGCTCTTATCACGGAGTGGCTGCCGATTCTCATGTTTAAGCCACAGTTGAAAAAGCCGAGTCCGGAACATGGCGTTCCATATTGCAGTGAACCATCTTACACCCATAGAAAAAGTCATGAACGGCGTGGTCATTCGAACATCCGTTCATGAAAGTGAATCCAAACATACATGTGTTGTAAACTGAGAAGCAGATGGGGTTCAATTAAACAACGTAAAATGACACCATACGTTCACATTTTTAATTCATTGGTGAGAAAAAAATGGAAACAAAGGAATAAATTCAAATTTGCTCGGAATCAATATCAAAAATCAATTAGTGTGCAAAAATTTTGGAACGCGAATGGCTTTTTTTTCAAGTGTATATAAGAAGTTATTAAGGAAATAAAGTTTTGAATCTGGTATTATTTTTATAACATCAAAAACTACAATAAATAAAATCGTATTCATAGGATCAAAACATTGACCTAACTGAAAAAATATTGACCTAATATGGAAGACTATGCAACTTAAATTTAAGGAATCGAAATTTACCCAATGTTAACATAAGGACAAAAATTTTTTGAAAATAATGACATTTAATTAAATGAAAGTTTTCAATCCTTGCTTTAAAAATTTTGTTCATTAAATTTAGGACACAAATCTTGAAAATTTGCGTCTCTCTGCTGAAGTTATAGGTCTTTGAAGTAAAGCAAATTTTCCTTAAAATAAAGAAAAAAAATACCTTTATTAATATATCGCAAAAAGAGGATAACAATTCGATGAAATGAGAATCTGGTATCCATTTTAATTTAATTGGATCCTGATTTTAAAGTCAGGTGGTCCGTCAAAATGGTATTTATTTAAGAAGCTCCCATCTTTGGTCGGGAATCAATACCAAAATCCTTTAAGGAAAGTCAAAATCTTTGGTTATTCTTAATATGAATCTTTTTCTTGAGTATGTACCAATTTAAAATAATTTTAAGTGAAATAAGCCTTTAAGTTTTGTTAAATTTCAATAAACTAGGGCTTTATAGGCCAAATTTTCGGAAATCGGGCGATAATACATTATGAGAGCTATTATCTAATCTGAACCGATTTCGATGAAATTTTACAGACTTGAAAAGTTATAAAATATTAATTTGTGCTAAATTTGACAACGATCGGTAAGTAATAAAGCGCAACGTGATCCCGTTTGTCGTAATCGGCGGTACATATTAGGGGC
>PGFW01057623.1:1092-11802 GCA_003123925.1 Haematobia irritans | reverse complement strand
ATTATTAGCTAAATGATAATATCTAGTATGAATGTACTAAAAAGCATTGGCAACCTGAGTTTTTTTTATCTAAAAAAATAACGGCATTAAGAAAATGGTTAAGTTAGTATAAATTAGAAAGAAGGGTTAATTTCCTATGTTGAAGACATTGAGTTAAAAGTTTGATTTTTCGTAAGACGATCTACCCTAATCGTAGTATGTATTTTTTTTGAAAAATATTTGGGAAAAATTTCATTTAAACCACACTATTTATGTTGCCGGAATTACATTAAAGTATTGTCTATTAGATTGTATTTAGCTGGGCTGGTTGTTTTTAGTGTATTTTCTTGTGTTTTTTTATGTATACTGCAATACACTAGTGAAAAAGGAAACAAATCTTTTCGTCCCGTATAAAACATGTATTTGCAGATCAAAATGCGTCCCAAACTGGTGATTATAAAGTGTCTGTTAATAATAAATATTGCTGCTATTGTTTTCAATAATGCAATTGTTCTTATAATCAAGGAATGACTATAACTAAGTTGTGAATCCCAGAATAATATAAGTTACCGAAATTGGAATTCATGTCTCTAAATAGCAAAGTACATGGAACCTAGGTTTTTAAGAGCACATCTGGTCAAACAAAAACTTATTTTATTTAAGAATATAAGTCGAAGGACCAAACAGTGGTAAGATAGGCTCAATTTTTGGAGATGATGATAAAAAATTTATAAAATCAGTGAATTATAAAAAAAATAAGACGCTTAGTACAGTAATCTTTAATATTAATAACATTTGTATTCCATAGTATTTGAATATGAACTAAAGATTTTCTATGATAGCTTGTTTATTATTACGATCATATTTCTAATTTAATTTTCAATTACTTGTTCTTGAAACAAAGACCCTTGTAAAAAATTATATTTCCAAACCAAGCAGAGATATCATCAATTATAACTATAAATTTAGTATCAACTATAAATAAATAAAAACTATTTCCTCACATAAACCAATTCATTCCAATGTCCAAGCTCCTACAATGACAGCAACACTATAATACTACAAAAATAATGCATTTTTATTGCATCGGCCGTTGCAAGTGCAAAAGTCAGTGACCGTTTACGGTTATTATTGTCGACGACTTTTGCGAGAGCTCACAGACAGATGAGGTTTTTGGGGCCAATGTTATAAGCAACAGAGTGTATTCAAGCCATTTGCTACAATTAAATTGTGTTGCAATGCAAAACAAGAAACAAATACATAATTTGTCATAATTGCTAACGCTGAAATAATAGAGATATTAATGGATTTTACCAAAACATTTGTTTGTGGTTTGGTTTGTTTAGCTTGCAGCACATTGGGGGATAAAGGAAAAAACTATAAGGAAATAAATTAAATTTCCAAATCAAAAATTTTAATATTTTTTGTAAATTAGATTAGAAGCATTATTCGTTACGCAAATATTAGTCGTCATTTTTTTCCAGAATAAAACTATAAACACTTTTCCAATACATCAAATTTAAAATTTATTTCACCCTTTTAGAAAAACATTTGTCCGCCTAAAAGTATGCATTTTGTTGCTTCCATTTGAAGTAGGCTAACAGGCTTCCACTTTGGCCCATTTTTCATTTTGAAAAAGGAGTTTGTCGTCTCAGTTGGGACCGGCAGCATTTGAGAGCAAAAGGTTTTACCGGTTTTTTTTTTTTATTGCACTCATCCTTGAAATAATGCGCAATGTGTGTAGTTAGATATATGAAGTATATGTGATATCATAGATTATTAACATAATTTTTATATTTAATTTTTTTTTTCTTTTTTTATAATATTTTTCTTTTGTATACATTGAGTATTTAGGTCACAATCATATTTGTAGAAAACTAAAGGCCGGTTTAGTTTAAGTTTGTGAGTAAAGGCTTCTTTTGCGCATCAACCCGATAGATATTGTTGTTTTTGTTGTTTCTAGTATCTAAAATATATCCCTGGTTTAAATAAAATCGCCTAGTCTTCATATGCAGTTGGTTTACTGCAGTTTTGGATGATGATGATGTGATGTGAATTGTAAAAGGGAACACATTTTAACGAGATTTAAAATGTTGTAATAGCTGATGGTGACGGTGGTTTATGATGGCTAAATGTTGCAATGCGGTTTTATGCTATATATTTGAAATGAACGAAAACCTTCCTTATCACGCGTGCAACCATATAGCAATAAAGTGCATTTAGACTTGGTGGTAATACGGATGACGTTTTGAATCACGATTATCATGTCTGTCAGGAGATTTGTATGTTATCAAAAAAAAGGAGATTTTTTAAAATTAATGAAAGAGGAATTAAAGCTCAAAAACTTAAATAAAAACAAACGAAGTCCTCAATTTGGACAAAAAAATAAGTTATTTCATATTTTGGGGGTTTATTTCATTTTTAATTTATTTTCAAATCTCTCCTAAATATTCAGTTGGCGAATAAATTTTAGCCGATTAGCACTAGTTATTAATAGGATTTAATGGAATTTAAATATATTTTTTACCATTTTAAATTAAAAAAATTTTTTTTACTATTTTTACGAAATAAGTCCCCGAAAAAAGATGACATTTTTCATTTAGGTTTTGAAAATATTCTTTTGGATTTCACTAATGGTCACTCGGGTTCAGCCAAGAGTCACAAGGAACTTCTCCATGAATCTTTTAAAAATATATAATAATGAATTTATATTGTCCTTTTTTACTAGCCTTTCACTGAATTAATGAGGATTTTAATTTCATTTTTTTGGGAACTTATTTCTTTTGTCCAGTTTGAGGCAAAAATAAAGGCGCTACATTTTTTGGACAAAAAAGCACGAAAAGAAGATCAAAATTTTAGAATTCAGTTTTTGATTGTGTTCAAATTGGTTACCGGCTATGGCACGAAATTATGGCCGCCTTCAAACGCAGCAACACCAATCATCACGCACGAAAGTGACTTTTGCAAATATAATAAAAATAATCTACACCATTTAGAAAATTTCTCCGTAAAATCTACCCAATATAGATTTTTTCAAAATTTTCTTTCTATAGAAAATTTGTCAAATTTTATTTTTGATAGAAAAAGTTTGTGAAAATTTTAATTTCTATAAGAAAAATTTTTCCTAAAATTTTATTTTTATTAGAATACTTTGTCAACATTTTATTTCTATATGAAAAAATTTGTCAAAATTTTATTTATTATAGAAAGTATTGTCAAAATTGTAATTTCTATAAAAATTTTGTTCAAAGTTTATTTCTATAAAAAATTTTGTCAAAATTTTATTTCTATAGAAACTTTTGTAAAAATAAAAAATATTTCTATAGAAAATTTTGTTAAAATTTTATTTCTATAGAAACTTTTGTCGAAATTTTATTTCTATAGAAGATTTTGTCAAAACTTTATTTCAATAGAAAGATTTATTTTTATATTTGCCAAAATTTTATTTGTATACAAAATTTTGTCAAAATTTTATTTCTATTGAAAATTTTGTCCAAATTTTATTTCTTATTGAAAATTTTGTCAAAATTTTATTTTTATAGAAATTTTTGTTCAAAATTTTATTTTTTATAGAAAATGTTGTCAAAATTTTGTTTCTTTAGAAAATGTTGTCAAAATTAATTTCTCTATAAAATTTTGTCAAAACTTTATTTCTATAAAAGAATTTTGTCAAAACTTTATTTCTGTAGAAAAATTTTTAATTTTTTATATTTTGTCAAAAATTTTTATTTGTATACAAAATTTTGTCAAAAATGGTTATTTCTAATAGAAAATTTTGTTTAAAAAGTTTAATTTCTATTGAAATTTTGTCAAAATTTCATTTTTTATAAGAATTTTTGTAAAAAAATTTATTTCTGATAGAAAATTTTTGTCCCAAAATTTCTTATTTCTATATGAAATTTTGTCGCAAACTTTATTTCTAATAGAAAATTTTATTTTTATATTTGTCAAAATTTTATTTCTATAGAAAATTTTGTCAAAATTTTATTTTTATATGTTGTCAAAATTTTGGTTTCTTTTAGAAAGATGCTGTCAAAAATTTTATTTCTATAGAAATTTTTGTCAAAAATTTTGATTTCAAATAGAAAATTTTTGTCAAAAATTTTATTTTTATGAAGAAAATTTTTGTCAAAATTTTATTTCTAATAGAAATTTTCTGTAAAATTTTATTTCTATAACCAAAAAAAAAAAAAATTTTTTTTTTTTTGTTCAAAATTTTTGTTTTTATAGAAAATTGTGTCAAAATTTTATTTCTTATAGGAAAATGTTTGTCAAAAATTTTGTATTCATAGAAATTTTGTTCACAATTTTTATTTTCAAAAATTTTTTGTCAACTGTTTTGTTTCTATAGAAAATTTTGTCAAAAATTTTATTTATAAAGAAAATTTGGTCAAATTTTTTTTTTTAATCGAAAACTATTGTCAACATTTTATTTCTATAGAAATTTTGTAAAAATTTTATTTTCTTATAGAAAATTTTGTCAAAATTTTGATTTCTACAGAAATTTGTCCTTAATTTTATTTCTGTAGAAAATTTGTAAAAATTTATTTCTAGCAGAAAATTGTGTCAAATTGTTATTTTTATAGAATTTTTTGTCAAAAGTTTTGTTTTCTAGTAAAAAGAAAAGTATTTTTCAAAATTTTAATATCTATAGAAAATTTGGTCAAAATTTTATATCTAAATAGAAATTTTTTTTTAAATTGTTTTCTTCTATAGAAAATTTTGTCAAAATTTTATTTGTATAGAAAATTTTTGTCAGAATGTTATTTCTATAGAAAATTTTGTCCAAACTTTATTTCTATAGAAAAACTTTATTTTTATATTTTGTCAAAATGTTATTTCTATAAAAATTTTGGTCAAAATTTTATTTTTATATAAAATTTTTGTCAAAATTTTATTTCTATACGAAAATGTTGTCAAATTTGGTTCTTTTAGAAAAATGCTGTCAAAATTTTATTTCTATAGAAAAATTTTGTCAAAATTTGATTTCTATAAAATAATGTTTGTCAGAATTTTTATTTTTATAGAAATTTTGTCAAAATTTTATTTCTATAGAAAATTTTTCTTAAAATTTTATTTCCTATAAACCAAATTTTTTGTCAAAATTTTGTTTTTATAGAAAATTGTGTCAAAATTTTATTTTCTATAGAAAATGTTGTCAAAATTTTATTCTATAGAAAATTTTTGTCAAAAATTTTAATTTTTTAATAGAAATTTTTGTCAACCGTTTTGTTTCTATAGAAAATTTTGTCAAATTTTTAATTTATAAGATTTGGTAAATATTTTTTTTTATCGAAAAGACTTTGTTCAACATTTTATTTATATAGAAAAATTTTTGTAAAAGAATTTTATTTCTATAGAAGAATTTTGTCAAAATTTGATTTCTCTAACAGAAAATTTTCTTTTAAAAATTTTATTTCTGTAAATATTTTGTAAAAATTTTAATTTCTACAGAAAATTTTGTCAAAATTTTAATTTTTTATAGAATTTTGTCAAAAATTTTTGTGTTCTATAGAAGTATTTTGCAAAAATTTTCATTTCTATAGAAAATTTGTGTCAAAATTTTTATTTTCTCTAAGGAATTTTTTTGTTTTAATTTTTTTTTCTCCTATAGAAAATTTTGTCAAAATTTTTATTTGTATAGAAAAATTTTGTCAAGAATTTTTTTTCTATAGAAAATTTTGCTTCAACACTTTTATTTCTATAGAAAAATTGTCAAAAATTTTATTTCTATAAGAAAATTTTGTTCAAAAAATTTTATTTTTATGGAAATTTTTTGTCAAAGTTTGTTTTTCTTATAGAAAATTTTGTCAAAAATTTTATTTTTTATCGAAAACTTTGTAAAACTTTATTTCTATAGAAAAATTTTGATTAAAAATTTTATTCGATAGAAATTTTGTCCAAAATTTTATTTCTGTAATGAAAATTTTCCTTAAAATTTGGATTTCCTATAGAAAATTTTGTTCAAAATTTGAATTTCTGTAGAAAATTTTCGCTAAAATTTTATTTCTATAGGAAATTTTTGTCAGAAATTATTATTTTCTATTCGAAAGCATTTTTGTCATACATTTTATTTCTATAGAAAATTTTTGTCAAAATTGGATTTCTATAGAAACTTTGTCCAACATTTTATTTCTATAGAAATATATTTGTCAAAATTATGATTCTTTTAGAAAATTTTGACAAAACTTTTATTTGTTATAGAACATGTTGTCCAAAATATTTACTTATTTCTATAGAAAACTTTTGTCAAAATATTTATTCATAGAAAAATCTTTATCAAAAATTTTATTTCTATTAAACAATTTTGTCGAAAATTTTATTTCTTATCGAAACATTTGTCAAAATTTATTTTTTATAGAATTTTTGTCAAAATTTTGTTTCTATAAGAAGTATTTTTCAAATTTTAATCTCTATAGAAAATTGTGTCAAAATTCTTATTTCTATAGAAAATTTTGTCAACATTTTATATTCTATAGGAAAATTTTGTCATCATTTTAATTTCTATAGAAATTTTATCCAGCAATTTTATTTCTATAAGAAAATTTCGTTCAAAATTTTATATCTATTGAAATTTTGCTCATATTTTATTTTCGTATAGAAACTGTTGTTCAAAATTTCAATAAAACCACCCCATCACAAACAAATCTTTCTATAGAATAAATTTAAGTAAACTCCTAAGTTGGGACACGGAATAATTTGGCCAAAATCCACACAAAACGCCAAAAAATTCTTACCAAAGCAGTAGAAAATCTATGAATAAAGCGGTAAACGATCATCGGTCGGTTAAGGCAGCCCATAATATACAATCATTTATTAAATCGTAGCAACATTGTGACAAACTTGTGGTTTAATGTGCTCTTTATAAAATATTTTATAACAAAGGGGCTTCGTTTGCTTTGAAATTTCGTTCCTGAGGAAAGAATGTTTTCCTTTTGCATGCACCTTGAAATTAAATGATCTATAGTTTTTGTGTATGAAAAACATAACCATTGCTCCACATTATTATAATGTTTGAAGTATATGCGCTGCGATGTGACCCAAAAACATGCAATCATGGTAATTTAGACATGTGAATTTTTTATTTTTACCTTAGGACTTATCTCCCAGGCAATTGAGAGGTACATCGATTTGCACAAAAAATTATATTCAATCTTTCTTCTCCTACAAAATTCACCATAAAGGAAGGCAACTTAAGCTAGCCTCTATATAACAATCACTTATAATAGCCCAGGGCCTAAAATTCATTTTAATATCTTAAAAACCACATTTTAAAGTTATGTCAATATTGGGTGGCCTATTTAAATTTATTTTTTTCATCCACAAAATATTGTAACATTTATTTGCTTTAATTTTACATGTAAATCCTTACCAACAATGTGGACATTTTGATGATATTTCCGTGTAATTGTTTAAATGCCAATATAATAGAAAAACACATTTGTATTTGAATAGACTTGGATCATTGTGTTTTAGTGAGTACACTAAACCAGAAGACTTGTTATGAGGTTATCGAATTACAATAAAATTACTTACAAATTACAGATTTACAATAAAGGTATGTTTTCTGTCACCAAAAAAAAAACTAAAAAAAAAGCAAACATTATACGTTTTTGTTGACATTTATCACTCTTCAAATCAGCAGAAATACATGTTTTGTAGTTAAACGCTTGAAAGGAAACAAAAAATCTCAATACAATCAGATATTGTTTTGCAGTAATTTTTGTGAAAATAGATTTTTACTTTTCAACTTCCATTGGATTGCATAATGCTTCTATGTTTTTGCTAATGCAGAGCCTGTCCATGGCATCCTAGGATTGTGTAAACCAGCAGAAACTATTTACTAATCTTTATGGAAATGTTCTTCTATTATTGCATACATACTTTGGTATGGCAGTGTATTGTAGAGAAGAATTTGACGTAGTGATTGACGTTCCTTGTGTCTGTGATTATAATTTTATTATTTATTTAAAACGAACTATAATACTTTTCAATGTTATTTATTGTACAACTGAAATTTATCTGCGGACAAAGGAATGGCGAATAAGAATTTACCAAAATATTACAACAACAAAAGAAGAAGAACAAAAAATCGACTTTCCTCCCCGAAATGAAATTTAGTATAACCAATGAAATTCCCAATACAAAGTAATTTTTCTTAAGAACAAATAAACTCGAAATTTATAATTTTAAAGAAAAATTTTATTAAAGTCAGATATAAAAATTCCTTGTCTGAATAATTTCGTTCCTCCTCTTTTAGCGTAGCTATTTTGAAGAATTGTTTGTTAAAAAACAATATTACAGATTTTTTCATCTTTTTGTATGAATAACATTTCTTTTGGCTTAACTTTAAAGTGTACAACTTCCCAGCAAATCGAGCGCAGCCAAAATAGCAATGAAAAACTGAAATTTTGGTACAAAATCGAATCAGAGGCAATGACAAATACATGGTCTTGCCACAAATTAGCTTTGGAAGCATCCACTTGCATGCAGAGAAGCAATATGATCAACCCCAAACATGTTTTTAGAGCAAAATGTTATTTTTTGTCAACGCTTAAGTTTTAAGGCACAATGTTACTAGAAATAAAATTTTTTCTATAGAAACTAAAATTTCTGATAAACCTTTCTATACACACAACCTACAAAATTCTCTGTCAAAAATTTTCTATAGACAATAAAGTCTTTGAGCAATTTTCCGATATTGATATAAAGACTAAATTTTGACACAAAATTTTCTATAGAAAGTAAATTTTGAAAAATTTGATATACGAAATAAAATTTTGACAAATATTCTATGAGAAACTAAATTTTGACAAAATACTTCTTAGAGAAATAAATTTGCAAAAATTTTCTATACGAAATAAATTTTGAAAAATTTTCTATTGATATAATTGACAAAAATTGTCTATAGACGATAAAATATTTTGACAAGAAATTTTTTATAGAAATACAAATTTTTGACAAAATTTTCCTATCGGAAATAAAATGGTTGACAAAATTTTCTAATAGAAATAAAATTTTGATAATTTATTTCTATAGAAATAAAATTTTGACAAAATTTTCCTGGTAGAAATAGAAATTTTTGACAAAATCTTCTAAAAGATAAAACTTTTGTCAAATTTTTTCTATAGAAATAAACATTTGATTTAATTTTCTGGAAATATAAAATCTTGACTAAATTGTTCTATAGAGACTAAAATTTTGACAAAATTTTTCTATGGACAACAAATTCTTTGACAAATTCTCTCATAGACAATAAAATCTTGATACATTTTTCTATAATAACGACAACCTTTTTCAGACAAACTTTAAAGCATTGGCATACACGTGCACAACTTTCTATAGAATAAAGATTTCGATAGACAGTCAAATGTTTGATAAAATTTTTTTGATAGAAACTAAATCTTTGCACGAACTCTTTCTATATAAATAAAATATTTTATAGAAATACATTTTTTGGGACAAAATTTTTATAGCATCAAGATTTTGAAGCAAAATTTTCTATAGAACTAAACTTTTGACAAAACAATTTCTATAGAAAATCGAAATCTTTTGGACAAAATCTTCTATAGACCCACTTAAATTTTGAACAAAATGTTCACTCTAATAGAAACAAAAATTATTGATAAAAAGTTTCATAGAAATAAAATTCATATATATCCTAAAGATTTTAGCAAAAATTTCTAGAGAAACTAATTTTTGATGAAATTTTCTATAAGAATAAATTTTGAATAAAATTTTCTTAGAAACATACCAAATTTTGCCAAATTTCTAGCAGAAATAAAATTTTGTCCAAATATTCTATAGAAATAAATAATTTTATTTTTTGACTAAAATTTTCTGTTAAGAAATAAAATCCTTGAACTAAAATTTTTCTATAGAGAATAAGAATCTTGACTAAATTTATCTATTAAGAAATAAATTTTGACAAAAATTTCATAAGATATAAATTTTGATAAAATTTTTCTTATAGAAATAAATTTTGGACAAAAAGTTTTCTAATAGAAATACAGAATTTTGAAAATAAGTCAAAATTTGAAAAATTTTATATACTAAAAAAAAATTTCTTCATAGAAAATAACCACATTCTCGCACAACATTATTTAATAGAAGAAAAATTTTGACACCTTTTTAAGTAGAATAAAAATTCTTGACAAATTCTTCTATAGATAAATTAAAATTTTAACCAACATATTCTATAGAAATACAAATTTTTGACAAAAATTCTTAACTATAGATAAATTTTGACAAAATTGTTCTATAGAGAATTAATTATGAAGTACGCCCTATCAAAACTAACGACACAAAACAACTACCACGCACTATTCTATAGAATAAAAATTTTGACAAAGGTTCCAATAGAAATAAAATCGAAAACATATCTTCGATAGAAAACTCAAATCTCTATTGACTTACAGCTTTTGGAAGAAAATCTTTAGCTAGAAATAAAGATTTTGACAAACAACACAAAAATTAAAGTCCGTCTCTAAAGACAACTTTTAGATGCAACATTAAAAGTAACTGATCTTAATGAGCATCTCTTGAAATCCTTTTCTGCTTTGGTGTTTCGTATAAAAAATAAATTATCTGTTTATGTGAATCGTTTTGGTCCGATGTCTGTCGATAAAAACTTTATATTTATATTTCTCCATTTCCCTTGTATTCAATCCATAAAGTGTCGCGTTTTCATTGGTGGGCCCAAAGTGGAAACCTGTTAGCCTACTTCAAAAT
>PGFW01057604.1:1445-11456 GCA_003123925.1 Haematobia irritans | reverse complement strand
AGCTTGTCTGAAAAGTTTAGGCATAAAATAATTTCAAAAGTTCGCAATTTTCTAGAATGGATTTTTAAGCATTTTTTTTCGACAAAATTTAAGTGATTTGTAAAAATTTTACTCTCTTCTCACAAAATAAAAAAAAAAATTAAAATTATCTATTAAAAATATGAAAAAAAAAAGAGTTTTATAAAAATTTAAATTTAAAAAAACTTCCTGTGTAGTTAAAAATATAAGAACATCTTGGGAGGAAATTTTTGGAAAGTGCTTAAAGTTGTGGGCAATTTAGAAAAACTTCGCTAATTGTTTTTGCTGGGGGGTAATATAAAAAGAATTAATGCCAAATATTTTTGGTTGGGTCTAACGTGATCACAACAGGCGACGAAAACGGTAGAACATGCGTACCATTCGTCTCTATTCCCATAAATTAAAGTTTTTCGCAAAAAAAACAGAGCTTTTTGAGTAATTCCAGCATTTACAATTTCTTAATTCAATTTCAAAAATTAAACAAAACACAACTTACAATAAAAATTTTTATGATACAATCACGAAATTAATTCGATCCAAATTAATTTTTCAATTTTTTAAATGATATTCAATCAACAGAATATGATAGTATTAAGTAAAAATATTTGACAGGCAATTAAAAAAATTAAAAAAAAATCTAACTTGATACTATGAATTTATGTGATGATTTATAATTTCAATAAAATTGATATGATTATTTTTTTAAAACTCTTTAAGATTTTTAATTGGAAAAATTTTCGTGATTTTTTTCTGTGTATTCCCAGCTCAAAAATATATTCTTTTTTTGTGGATCGTATACCACTTGATGTATTTAAATTCTTTTGTCTAAGAGTCCTAAAAAATTTGTTTTTGATCCTAAGCAACACACAAACACACATCTACTGGATCTCACAACTACAAACCAATATTCATCTTTATTCATAAATTGATGATATTTTTTGTAAACATAGTTTGAGCCTAAGTTACTCCGAATTATTACCACACATCACAGAAAAAAAAAATAAATAACGTTCAAGACATATAGAAAAAAAAATTATATTGATATATTTAATTAAACTTATATTCTGCCAAACTGTTATTCACAAAAATTAATTACCATCTGTTACTAAATTTAAATCAATTACAAAAAAAAAGTCCTACTAATACAAAATTTGCATAACGTTGACCTATCTAAGGCATTTGAGATATATCATAAGCAGACAAAAGCATCAACAACAAACGAATTACAATTGCTGTGCTTGTGTACATTAGGGTGGGTTTGGCATAATAGATTTGTAATATGATTTATTTTGGTTGGGGGCTTTAAAACACAATAAATAATGTTGCATCAAAAATTGTAACCAAATTTCCCAATTGGTCGTATGAAGGCATTTTCGTATGCACTGTCTCAGCTAAGGGATAAAAAAGAAGTAACTTCTCTATATACCAAAGCATTTTTGAGTAGCAAAGATCAAATAATTATTGTGAGAGGAAAAAAAGAGATGGAGAGAGAGTGAGGCTTTTAATAAAAGACAGACACTAATAACCTTTGAGTCTTGTTTGTTTTTAAAGTCTTTCACACTAACTCTCTCACTCTCTCATTCTCTCACAAATAAAATGCTACATCCGATCAATATGTTGGCCATTTTTGAGCAGCCTTTCTTAAGATTTTTTTCATTATAAACAAAATCAAATTACACCCACACACAAAAAAAAGAAAAAGATAAAAAATTCTTAAATAGACCTCTTAGTCCCAAGAAAGTTTAAGCTCTTGAGAAACCCTCAAATCAATGCTTGGCATTATTCGAACGTTTTTTTTTTCTCCTTTTTGAAGCTTTAAACTTTCCATTGTAGAAGAATATTTTCTAAAAATTTCTTTTCTTCTTAAGCCCAACAACATCTCTTCGTAACCATTATACTGTTCGCTCCCTGTTTTTTTTTTGCGAGTGTCTTAGCTATTGCCATTGAATTGCTGTGGCTGAAGCCCATTTTTGGGTTTCTGCAGTATAATGGTTTTGAAACGGAATTCTTCATCACTAACCACCACCAAAGGTTCATGGGCGGAATGCTGGTGCTGTTGTAGAGCAGCTCTAGCTCCGTATAAATGGGGGTGATGGTGGTGGTGCTGGTGACCTTGATGAAAACCCCTCGAAGAGGTTGTTGTTGTTGTTGAAGAAGACATGGTATTCGGCGAGCGATTGTTGTGTGTTTGTCAGTCACGCCCAATTCTCTTATGTATCTGTTGATGTTTGAGCAAATGGGCTTTTTGGCGAAAAGCTTTAGCACACACCTCGCAACGGAATGGTTTCTCACCCGTATGTGTACGCAAATGCACCTTGATGTTGGATTTGTTGAGGAAGCCTCGATTACATATGCTGCACCGGTGGACGGGCTTCTCTTTGCCCAAGAGGCCCGACAGATCGTTGGCATTGAAATTCACCGAGGTGGGGGATGTTATTGAGTTCATTTGTTGGGGGCCCGCACTACCGTTGGCCTGCACGGACCCATTCACCTGTGACGCAGGCCCATTGGTTAGCTGTTGCGTTGACTTTTTCGTAGATCTCGAACGTTTGGTTTTTGGTGTTCCCGTTGGCGTTATGGTTGTGGTGTGGGGAAAATTTCCCATCAAATCGGGACTGCATAGGCCATCCGATTTCATTGTGATGTGATATTGCGTGGGATTGGTAAGATAGCGGGGATTTATCATGAGATTGTCCGTCGTGGATACCACGGATCCTGGAGGACTGGCCGATGTGGAGCTGGTCAGCTCATTACAGTATGAGGTAGAACTGGGCGCTTCACCTTTTATACTCGACGTAGGTGGTCCATTTTGCAAACGATTCTGCAGCAAGGGCATATAGCCATGGGTCAGCAGACTTTGCAGTGTCGAACTGCTTGGATGTATGGGCGATTGAGGGAGTATGAATTCACTTAACGAGTCCTGCTGCGTCACCACCAATTTTCCACCCTCCTGCTGTATACAATTGCCCTCAATCCAGGCATCTAAATCTATCCACGAATCTCTGGTGTCATTGCCATCGTCCTTGTCCAGTTGATTAGGTACTGTAGTATCGGCTATTGCACTGCCTATAATTGCTGCTATGTCATCTATGGAATTCATATCCACATATTCGGTAAGGTCCTTGGCATCAGCATAGATACGAACACCCCCCGAGTCGGGGTCTTGCCCAGCGAGACCCGCTGACGTTGTACTCGTATTGGTGGAGGGATTCGACATTACACAACTATCGGCCAGGGAATAGAGCTTACTATCTAATTGACTATCGGAGAAGAGTTTCACATCATGAAGGCAGGCATCGGCTTCGGTGCTTAGGACACTTTCGGGCAGGCACGTCGATGAGGACACTATATTATGATCTGCAGAGGAATTATGACTACTTGAGAGGCTGTGTATAAGAGGCTAACGATAGGCCACTGCTGGCCCCATGTGAGGAGGAGAGCGGTGAATTTCCCGATGATGAGGCTGCCAGATGTATGGTCGTCCCACCCAGGCCACCGTTGCCTGCAGCCTGATAGGCACTTTGGATATAATTGTTATTGCTTTCATCTGGTAGCCTCTGTGCTATAGCATGATAATGATGACCCGATATACCATTGATGGAGAGGTGACCCGTATAGTATAGCGGTAAATGGTGGGCAGAGGTTTTAAATCCGATAGACCATTCAGGAGGTGTGAATTCATTAGCAGTTACGGAGAAGCATCTAGAGAATTCTTTGTTCTGAGCCACTGGTAATGAGTTCAAATCATGTTCCAATATAATTTATTGACATCCAGAAGATATTGATCTTGGCCTCCGTTTTGTGTAGGTCTGCCCAGCAAGACTCATTAGCATGCTTCAACTTTCAGATTCTGTTGACGCATTCATGGTGCAAAAAACTTCATGGATGATGGTGGTAGAAGTCGTAGTTTTTTTATTTGTTTTAGTTTTTAGGATGGGAAAAGTGGGGGTTCGTGTGAGGATGATGGCGATGATGAGCTGTTGTTTGTTGTTGCAGTTTTAGTTGAAGCAGAAAACAGGGGTGATTTGTTGTTGTTTTTTTTTTTAGATTTCTTGAAGGTATGCCGTAGTGTTTACCTCATATAAGATGTGGTCGTTGTTACAGGTTTTTATGTATAAAAAACGTTTAAAATTTGATAAATTCATTTTAACCTGAAAGAAAATTAAAAAAAAATAGAAATTAGAAAAATTGACTATAAAAAGCTAAAATAAATGTTTTTCAAAATAAATAAATAATAAAAATATAAATGAAAATACAATAAAATAATTCAAATTTAAAATATGGTGTAAAAGAAATCTGAAGTCTAAGTATCATGATTAGTGGACTTTACTTAGAACTACAAACTAAATTTTCGATATTGAATTTTAAGGAATGTGGATGGATGAAAATTATTCCATAAATTTTTCTCACAATTAGTGTGGTTCAGAAGTAATATATTGTGATTATATCCCTTTTATTTGGATTTAAAAAATCATTTGTAATTTATTTTTGCTATATAATATAACTGTTGGCCACAACTTTGAGGGAATCATATTAAATTTTACCCTCGTGGACTCGAGAAGTAAAATGCAAAAAAACCAAAAAATAATAAACTAAATATAACGCTGCTGTATGGAAACAATTAATCTACTCGTTCGAAATTTAACTACGCCTTCGTAAAATTCAAAGTCAAGAATGATAATTTATCATAATAAATTTTGTTCAAATTTATCTTTTGTTGTTTGGTTTTGTTCTTTTAAGGCATTGTTGTTGTTTTTATTGCAGCTTAAAACCATACATTGACTAAACTACAAGTGTACTTAACACTTGTAGTTTAGTCAATGTATGTATTAAGCTGCCCAATAAAAACAACAACAAAAATTTTATTTCTTATAGAAATTTTTTTCAAATTAATTTCTATAAAAATTTTATTTCAAAATTTTTAGCTATTAAGAATGAAAATTTTATCAAAATTTGATTGTCAAATATTTGTCAAATTTAGCTAGAAAATTTTGTCAATAGTTTATTTTCATATGAAAAAATTTGTCCAAAATTTTATTTCTATAGAAAATTTTTGTCAAAAATTTTATTATTTATAGAAAATTAGTCAAAATTTTATTTCTATAGACAATTTTGTCAAAATTATTTTCTATAGAAAATGTTAGTCAAAATTTTATTTCTATTGGAAAAATTTGTCAAAAGTTTGTAACCTATAAAAAAAATTTTTATTTCTATAGAAAATTTTTTCAAATTTTTATTTCTATAGAAAATTTTGTAAATTTTTTTTTGAAATATTTATCACTATTTTATTTCTATTGTTGGAGTTCAATATAGTGTGATTTATTTATTTATTTTTCGAGAAAATCGTATGAAGATATCACCTTCGTGTGTTCGAGAAGTAAAATCTACACAAAAAAATTACCTCGTTCAAAAATTTAACTACACCTTCGTTAAATTCCACTTTTTGAGATTTTGAAAATCCCATTGTTGACGAATAAAATTTTATTTCTATAGAAAATTTTGTCAATTTTTTTCCTATAGACAATATTGTCTATTTTTTTTTAATATAAAATATTTTGTCAAAAATTTATTTCTATAGAAAATTTTGCCAAAATTTTACTTCTATGGAAAATTTTATCAAAAATTTTTTATATTGAAAAATTTTTCAAAAAATTATTTCTATGGGAAATTTTGTCAACATTTTATTTTTATAAAGAAATTTTGTGAAAAATTTTTATTGCAATATTTGTGTCAAAAGTTTATTCCCTATAGAAAATGTTTCAAAATTGTATTCCTTATAATTTTTTTTTCAAATTTTATTCCTAGAAAATTTTTTTGAGCTGAAAATTTTTTTCGATAGAAATTCAACAATAATTTTATTCGAGTGGAAAATTTTGTTAAAAATTTATTTATTTCTATGGAGATTTGTGGGAGAGGAATATTTTGCAAATCTGCCAAAACATCTAGAATTCTACCAAATCTATCGAGCACACCCAGAAAAAGCGTCTGTCGAAATTAAGAGAAAAATGCCTTGCATCAATTAGTTTAGCCATTTTATTTCAATTCAGTTAAAGTTTTTGTGATCAAAATTAATATTAAATGTTACTTGTTTCAGCTAAAAAAATCCTAAACTGAAAAGCAGTTAGAATAGGTTCATTAAACTAGAATAATGCATGTTAATTCTTACTAATACTGGTTTTCTTTCGTGGGTTATAAAGAATTTGACTAGCTGAACAAGAAATTTATTCACTGATAAACACTAAGCATTGTTCGTAGAAATAAACAAAAAGCGAACTATAACCAAGTTCCTTCAAATTTAGTAAAGTTACTTATAATTTGATACATTTATTTTATTTATTTTTATTTATTTATATTCCTACTTATGAAGTAATTCAATTCCTTTCAAAATTAAGGAAAACCGACACTTATCGTAGAATATTAGCGGAAATTATCCTAATTCTTTTATCTACCTGTAATGATACCATTGGTCATCAGATATGTTTCGCGTGGTGTTTTTTTAGTTGGAAACGCTGTTGTTATGTCGTATACGGAGAGATTGTTTAAAAAATAATAGTAATAATATAAAAAAACCAAATAAATATATAAAATATGTTGTTATTTTAAATGTTAGTGAGAAAATTTTCGTGAAAAAGTTGTTTACAAGAATAAGGAAACACCAAACAGAATAACAAACCCCTTCATTCGACTCTCATTTGTTGGAATCTTCATTATCAGGTAATATTCACAGCTGAGCTAACCTTTTGTGAGAAAAATTGGTTTAAGATTTTTGTTTATATTTTGTAGGTATTGAATTGTATAAAGGTGGACAAAATTGATAGCAGCACTATATTCAAAGTGGAAAGGTACTAGAAGAAGGAAAAAAAAGTGTGTTTTAATATTTCCAAGGCCAGTCGATTGCTGTCTGTTCTAAAATAATTAATATTTAATATATTAATAAAATCTTTTATTGAAAGAAAAAATTGCGACTATTAAATTAAATAAAATTCTATTTAAAAACGAGGTTTAGCCAGTTCTTAATTGAAGTAAAGGATTTACCAGAAATATTTGTAAGATTTATCCAAATGAATGAAAAATGTTCAATAAAAATCATTCCATATAATGAATTCAATTCAGTTAAATTTTTTTCATTCTGTAGATATAGTGGTACATTAAATCATAGGAGATGTTAACTAATGTATGTAATATGGCCATTCTACCCTTAATTTTACGAAAATTCATATTCGTTCAAACAAATAAAATTCTTTTGGCGACTATACGGAAGCTTCATTTTCTTCAAAATAAGTTTCATTTTAACTTAAAAGAAGAGTCCACTTTTTTTCTGGGTGCAGTAAAAATCTTACATTTTGGATAGAATTCTTACCAAACTGTGGAACCGAGAGCCATTTTTACTAATTTGAAAAATATACGAAAATTTTTCTTCTGTTTTATTTACCGATTGGCAGTTGTTCTACGCCATTGAATTTTTCACACATGTTTTAGTCCATGAAATTGGCAAAACATAATTCACCCTGAAAAAAAGTAAAACCACCATTGAAAGGAAATATTTAAGTTCTTTAATTAGAAAATTTTGAACTAAATATTTTAGTAATTGCAACATGCGACAAAGAAGGTAAACAATTTTACAAATTGGAAGAACTTTTTTAAAAATATTGTTTTTTTTTTCGGATGATCTGAATTTTATTTCTGATAGAAATTTTATTGTCATTTTTTTGCGAAATATTTATCAAAATGTTATTTCTATTAATTGTTTTGATTTCAGCTTAAACATGCATTGACTTAAACTACAAGTGTAGCTTAACCAACAGAGGAAAAGTGTCAATGTCAAATTTATTGGGCAAAGCCCTAATAGACTGCCAAGACGGTTGGATGGACAGCTGTTTCGGAAATTATTTGTAAAAATTGTATCCTAAAAATGTTCAAATGTTGATGGAAAATTATTAATATCTATGAACTTTCGAGAAACTACTTTAACACCAATTGAAAGGTACTTACAATGAAAAAAATATAATTCTGTTTAGATTGAGTTTTAGCCAAGTCCTATTTGCAGAAATTTCGATAAATCACATAGCCTAAGAAAGTATTTTTTTATAGTAGAAATTTTAACTAAATTAGTTAATAAAATATTTTAGTAATTGCAAATTTGAAAAAAAAAAAACTTTATTAAAAATATTTTTTCTTGTTGTTTAATGAAATTATAATTATTTTTGGTCAAGAAAAAATTGTTAAAATGTCCTTAGGGCTATATTAAAGTTAAAATGTACTTCATTGGGGAATACTTTATGGACTCAATTTAGCAAACTTCACCCTATTTAGGAAAAGTTGAATTATTTTTTCATAATTTTTTTTGTTTTTCATTTTTTTCACGTCGAATTAAATAGTTAGCAAGCATAACTTAAATATAAAAAACATTTTCTCACATTGCAAGATTTGGGAACTAAAAATCTGGAAATAAAATAAATTAAACTCGCTATAAAATAATTATCGTTGTCTCTTTGCTAGGGTTGGTATAAAAATATTTATAGGTTGGGGAAAATTTCTTAAACCAATTTTTAAAGTGAACTAACTAAACAATATTATTTATTTTTACAGACAAACAATAAATTTGCCATCAGTTGTAACAAATTATTTTCCCCATGTAATACCGTATTGAAGAGTTTTTGAACAGATTATGGCTATGGATACTTTAATGTCCCATCATTGGCATAGGGTACGGCATAGATTTAATCGATATGAACAATTTGACCGTAGAAAGTATTGGATAATGCAATGTCTAGCCCTAGTGCTCTCGTCCATCAACTCTTCACTTATTGTTAAGTAAATAGTGGTCTAAGTTGCTAATTGCTAAGGGACCATGTACGATTCTATTTATTGAATTAATAAGGGACCACTTTTTATAGTCAAATCTGAAACTTATATTTCGTAGTCGGAGATTAGAAACGCTTATGAACCCATGAACCTTGATATGCCATAGCTGTAAAAGTCTGTTACATTTAAAAAAAAAACATACCCAAATCCTTAAGGTGGGTATTAAGTTTCGAGTATAGCCGCTAAAATCGCCCCTAAAGTGAAATCTAATCAGTACAGAAAAAAAGCGCATAAAAATTACATTATTTGTTTGCAAATTTTTACTTATTAACTTGATGAAGATTAGCCCAAAGCAACTTTTCATAAAAGTTTAATATTCTTTAAAATTTGATTATTTAAGGAAAAGTAATGGTGAAAAAATTGTGATATTTAGGCGTCTCACTTCGAACTTAATGCCCACCTTTAACAAAAAAATTCTCAAAAACTGTTACAACACTTGAAGATACCCTTGGTTAACATAAACAACCAGATCACCAAAATAAACAAAAATATTTTCTTACTATTTTTTTTATTATGTTTTAAAAAGATAATATCTGTAATATAAAATAAAAGAAACGTGACCAATTCGAAGTTTCGAAATCATTCAATTTGCGAACCATATTAATGATCTATTTCCATTATATGGGCACGTGACGTATATTCTAAAATAATATAATATAATATAAATATAAAAAAAAAATATAAATATATTATATAAAACACTTAGGAAAACAAAAGACTTAAGACACAACACTTCAAAATTTTAATTGATAGTTCACATGTCGCACTCTGGATAATAAAAACAAAAATTCGAGATACAAAAAAAAAAAGAAACATTGGTTTTAATACAAAAGGGGGGATTATTTTAACCAAAGGACTTAGTTTTACAAAAAACCATTTAAGTGATTATTGTTACTCCACATTTGGGTCATTTCAATCACAAATTGCTTTACCAATAGCTATATACATTACAGGGATATGCGTTCATTGGTTGTAGTAATTCTGCAGGAAAAAATTCTAATATTTCTTTATACTCTGCATCGGTAAAGTGAAGGCTTATAACATAGAATTTTCTTTTTAACCATTTTGCGGGGTCGAAACAAAATGGGAGAATGAGGGTATTTGGATTCATTATGGATCTCTCTTCTT
>PGFW01057602.1:8851-19326 GCA_003123925.1 Haematobia irritans | reverse complement strand
CTTGATCCAATTAATTTTCAATTGAAATGATTTCAATCACAGAAATGATATTATCAATTAAAAAATTAATTAAAAGTCAATTAAACAATTAATTAATCAATTAAAAAAATAATTGATACTATTAATTTTTTTGTGATGATTTTTGTTTCAATAAAAAAATACATTTTAATTGACTATTTTTTTAAATCTCAATTAAGACTTTAATTGGAAAAATTTTGTGAAATTTTTTTTCTGTGTAGAAGGGAAAAGTAGGTGTCCCCAATAGAATCATATATGAATCCCAAATAGTAGAAAGTGCAGTAGGAACTCACTCACAGAAGGGTAAAATTAATATTTATTTGCCTATAGAGAGACAACTTTAACAAGAAAAAAAAAACAACCTTGGACGAAGGATTTTTAATCCCCTAGTCCCCTCCACCCTATTAACACTTCCTAACCTTCCTTTTTTCTCATACATTTTTCAATTTGCTTCTAAGAATTACTTTCAATTCAAATTATTTGCACATCATAGTAATCAAACGACTTACCCACTGCTTGTTCAGCAACATATTATCCAGCAGCAGAGCTATGCAACAATGATTAGAACCAACACGACTAGAACCACGCCATCCAATTAGCCAATTTTAAAGGAGGGCCAGGACCCGGCAGCTCGATAATTTTCTTGTCTACAATGATCTCGGTGTCGGTGGATAGGTGGTCCCCGCCACCGCCTCTAATACCCCACCTGCTGTTCCTCCACCAGGAGGGGGTGACGTCATTTTCTCATTAATCGCCTTTGCATCTGATGGCGTTGTTGCTCCCACGCCCAATATTCCTCCATAGTGACTAACGCCCCGTTCGGCTCCATTAATCCCATCTGAGGTATTGTTGCCATTCTGATGCGGCTGCGGCTGTTGCTGATGCTGCTGCTGTTGATATTGCGGTTGTTGTGTCTGCAGATGTTGTTTGAAGGGATTCTTACTCGGACTCGTGTGGATGCGCGGGGTGTTGCGGAGTGGCTGGGTTGAGTTCGGTAGTGATGGTGTAGTGAAGGATCGTGGGTCGGATTTCGTCTTACGAGCGCCCAGCCGGTTTCTTCAACTTTGTCGCTGTGGCCGATGCCTACTTTATGCGGCTCGTGCTTGGTCTTAAGTGGTCCACGGCGCCACCGGCTGTCAGTCGATTGCAGTTCGGCTTGAAGTGCGAATGTCTACTGGAAATTGGGGAAATGTCAGAATAAAATAAGAAAACAAGGATTTAAAAAAAATGGGGTTAGGCGAGAGTAACCAGTTGGCGGTGAGAAATGAATTTCTTAAGGATTATGATTGATCCTTCGGCGGGGGGATCAACATGAACACAAGTATTACCCTCCCAAAAAAGGAAACACACCGCAACAGCGTGCCTTAATGCTATCAGATTTGGAAGGCCGTTTACGTTAATTTGATTACATTTTAGATACCCTCCTTAGTAAATCCTATTAACAGAAACAGACGAAAAGCAGATAGTCACGCGCGGCGGACGTGAGACAGGGGGCTTCGCTGGAGGAGGGTGATCTCCCACGCTGGGACTCGTAAACGAAAGTGCACAGGAATAGCAAGATACAAATTGCACGTGCGGTGCTATTGCTACAGTCTAACAGAGTCGGACGAGAAAACATGTTGTTTGAAGGGATTCTTACTCGGTGTATCGTTGTTGAGTGCTGTTGAGTTCGGTGTATTGGTAGTGAAGGATGTGGTCGATTCGTTGAGGCCGGTTTTTGAATTTGTCGCTGTGGATGATTTATGCTGCTGATGTTGTCTTAGTTCACCGCCACCGGCTTCAGTCGATTGCATTGCGTTATGGAATTGTTACTGAAATTGGGGAAAGTAAGAAAATAAGAAAAAGATTAAAAAAATGGTTAGGGTAACGTTTGAGAATGAATTTCTAATTATGGATGATCTTTCGGGGTCAACATGACACAATTACCCTCCCAAAAAAGGGAACACACGCAAAGCGCTTGCCTTAATGCTATCAGATTTAAGGTTGTACGTTAATTTGATTACATTTTAATACCCTCTTATAATCCTATTAACAGAAAAGACGAAAAGCAATAAGTCACAGTAACAGCTTAGGAGTATTCCATGGGATGTAAAGAAGATGAACAATAAGAAGTGAAATGCGTTGTCTGTTAGCTTGCCGAATCTAAAGAGTGGAGAAAAAAAACATAAACAAAGTGGATGTTTTGAAGGAATTCTTATGTTGCAAACTTTGAAGCAATAATTGCTTCCTCACACAGTGTGCGCTTTTAAAACAGCCAGAGGCCATATCAACCGAATTACAGTTGCCCCAGGAATATATGTAGAGCATGGAGTTCCATGTCTTGCTACGTCATATCCTTCTTTAGTTCAGTGGTATGTGCCTTAGATCCAGGTACAAATAGGTGATTTTTGAAGGCTGTTTTCTACTATATCAGTTTATAGAATTTCTGCTGGGCCTGGACAACAAGCCGTTGGCCAAAATTTGATACACAGTTGCCAACACAAGCCAAAAATAATCAACAAAATTTTGAGACAATTTTACCTAAACTACCAATTATCAAAAAAAATTTTATTTTGCAAAATTGTTATTCCTACAAAGAATTATGTGAAAATTTTATATTTCTATAGAAAACATATTTCTCGCAAAAAACATCTTTATTTCTATAGAAAATTTGTCAAAATTTTATTTTCTATAAAACAAATTTGTCAGAAATTTTATTTCTATAGAAAATTTTGTCAAAATTTTATATCTATAGAAAATTTTGTCAAATTTTTGTTTTCTATAGAAAAATTTTCTTCAAAGTTTATCGTTCTATAGAAAATATTGTCAAAAATTTTAGTTTCTATAGAAATTTTGTCACAATTTTATTTCTATAGAAATTTTTGCTCAAAATATTGTTTCTACATGGAAAATGTTGTCAAAATTTTATTTCTATAAAAAATGTTGTCAAAATTTTATTTCTATAGAAAACTTGTCAAAAATTTTATTTCTGACGGAAAATGTTGTCAACTAATTTTTATTTTCTATAGAAAAAGTTTGTCAAAATTGTATCCTATGAAAATTTTGTCAAAATTTTATAATCTATAGAAAATTTGTCAAATTTAATTTTTTATAGAAATTTGTCAAAATTTTATATCTCATAGGAAATTTTGTCAAAATTCTTATTTCTATAGACAATTTAGTCAAAATTTTATTGTGCTATAGAATAATTTTGTAAAGATTTATTTTTACATAGAAATTGGTAAAAATTTAATATCTATAGAAAATTTTGTCAATTTTTAATTTTCTATAAGACAATTTTGTCATAAATTTTATTTCTACAGACAATTTTGTCAAAATTTTATTTCTTAAAAAATTTGTCAAAAATTTTATTTCTGTAAAAAATTTTGTCAAAAATTTATATTTTCTCTAGAAATGTTTCTTTCAAAATTTTATTTCTATAGAAAATTTCTGAAATTTTATTTCTATATAAATTTTCTTCAAAATGTTATTTCTTATAAATTTTCTCAAAATTTATTTCCTATAAAAATTTGTCAACATTATTATTTCTATAGAAAAATTTTGTCAAAATTTTATTTCTATAGAAATCTTGTCAAAGATCTTTATTTCTATAGAATATTTTGTCAAAATTTTATTTTTAATAGAAAATTTTGTTAAAATTTTATTTCTATAGGAAAATCTTGTCAAATTTTTATTCTATAGAAAATGTTGTCAATTTTTTTTGCTTTACCTACTTTCTTTATTCATACACTTTACACAATTGAAAACAATTTTAATATTTTTTTGAATTATTGAGTTTAACGCTCAGTTGGAAAAATATCAGATTTGAGAAAACTATTAACTATGAAGTAATTACAAAATAAATAAAATATGAAGATTTACTCTAAATGAATAGTTCTTGTTATTTCTCCAGACATAGAATCTATAGAAAATCTTTGCCAACTTTTATATTCTATTTCTTACGTAATAATTTGTCACAATTATTAATTTCTGATAGAAAATTTTGTCAAAATTTTATTTTCTATAAAGAAATTTTGTCCAAATTTTTATTATCTTATAGAAAATTTTTTTCAAAATCATTATTTCTATAAGAAAATTTTGTCAAATTTATTATGTAAAAAAATTTTCTCACAAATTTTATTTGCAATAGACAATTCTTAGTCGAAATTTTTGTTTTTTATTTCTAAATAGAAAACTTTCTGTCAAAAATTTATTTCTATAGAAAATTATTGTCAAAATTTTAATTTCTATAGAAAATTTCGTCAAACTTTATTCTATAAGAAAAATTTTAATCAAAATTTTATTTGTATACAAAATTTTTCTCAACCATTTTATTTCAAGTAGACAATTGTCAAAATTTTATTTCTAAGAAAATTTTGTCAAAAATTTTTTTCTATAGAAAAATTTTCTCGAAATTTTATATCTATAGAAAATTTTCTCGAAAATTTTTTTATAAGAAAATTTATTTCTATAGAAAAACTTAAATTCAACGAAATTTTTCTAACACCATGTCCTAGAATTCTACTAATAGCATTTTAAAACTGTCGTCTTTCCATTTGTCCAGTTTTAGTCTTCGTAGTAGATGACGCACAACCAATCTTTTTCAGTTTTTTACGCAGCTCTTAAAACTTACGACTAAGAGATGCTTCATACTGTATATGAAAGGGCACTTCTTTCCCTGTCCTTTGTAGAATATTCATGAGAGATATAAACATCGAATATCATATTTTATAATAACGAAAATTTAATTAAATGGCCTGGAGCAAAAAAAAGAAACATTGTTACGTTTTACACCTCATAAAATAAAAGTTTATTGTATCAAATTAAACACCAGCTGGCTATGGCCAACAAGACTAATAAACAAATCATCAAGACGAATAAAATAATAATTCCAAATTCAAAATATATTCAGATCAGAAGAAAAAAAAACGAAATACGGTACTACTAGCCAAAGGCAATTGAATTATTAATGACACACGAATTAGAATTGGAACATCAAATTATGGTCTAATATATGAGAATTTGTTCGGATATGAAAAACAATTGGTGTGAAATCATTAAATCAAAAAGGCCTACAAAATATTCTGTAAAAAAAACGTGAAATTCAATTACAGCCGGAGCAGAAGTTCATAGCAAATTTTTATAATTTTCATGCTAATTAAGATAGGCCTAACTTAAGTTTATCGAAGAAAGTTAAGAATCCAATGGATCCCCTTTCTGTGGTTATGGCTTCTATGGCATTTCCATTTACATTTAAACCTTAAAATCTCCATAATAATCACCTCTAAATTTGTTGAAATTTCAATTTGAATACTTTTCCAGAATTATGAGTGTTGTAAAAATACCCAGTCAATTGACTGTCAATCCATGAAGCATTTCCATAAAATAGAGCAAAAACAAAAAACGCAAAGGAAACATCAACCAATTTTATGTCAAGAAGTACTTCTTCATGCATCATCAATAGCCTTTAATAGACCTAGCTTTAGTATGGAAGTAGACATCAAGTAACTTTTCTTTCAACTACTTCCTTGGTTGCGATTTTTTTTTTTTTGAAATGGAAGCAAAATTGAATTTTTGTCATAATTATATTCAATATTACATTGACTATGTTGAAGCTTTTGACACATAGCAATCGATTTTGGTCAACTAATGCTACGCTTCATTTTTCATCTCTTCTATTTCCACCATCAGGCCCGAAAACGTTAGACCTCACAAAGTTTTTCCAAGCATTTTATTTTCTATAGCCTCCTAAATTATGGTGTGTCAAGTTCATGGTCATTCACCATCCCATCCAACCCTCCATTTGCCATGGATGTTCATGGCAAGCATATGGAATAACATCGAAAATTTGTCTAAACTTCTTGGCAAGTCAATCAATATGAACGCTATGATGGGCGGAATGATGAATTTGGTGCTGAGTATCCTTCGAAGGGGAAACTTGTAATAGAGAGATTAGGAAGAATGATGTTTATGTTTTAATTAATTTTAAGAGAAGATTATCTCCCGAATTACTTTTCGATTTTTAAACTTTTGTCCCCAATAGTAAAAGTTAATTGTCGACATTTTAAAGTTTTGAAAAAGTCGACGTTTCTCAAACCTCAAAACTAGGCAGCTCGATTTTAGCTTTTCGGTGGACAGCACATCAAGAAGGTCGCGAGGGTTGGTTAACAAATTGTTTTGTAAAATTCTACTTTGATGATTTTTTCGATTTTTTTTAATTTTTCGGGCATTTTAAAGTTTCATGAAAAAATTCCGAGATCTTTTCAAAAAAAACTCAGAGTTAGATCGAAACCCGCCACGAAAAAGTCGACTTTTAAAAATTGTGAAAACACAGTCTTGGAGTTTTTCGAGACAGAGACAAGTTGATTTTTATAAACTTATTTGTAAAAATGTCTAGTGTTTTTGATTTTTCGACTTTGTTAAAGTGGTTACTTGCCTAAGTATTGAATTAAAATTTTTCAAAAAGTCAAGTTTTTTCAAAAATTATATCAAGAGTCAAATAACCAAAAAGTCGTAAGTCTCTTTAAATGTTGGTTTTCTTTTTAGAAAAATTCTTGATTTTGTAAATTGTTTACAATTTTGGAAATAAAATTTTGGGCAAAGTGCGACTTTACGGGCGTTTTTCCAAATTTTTAAAATTAAAAAATCGACCTTTCAAAATTATGTCGCAGTCGCCACTAACAAACGAATAATTCTGTAAGAATCGACTTTCGATTTTTTGCAATTTAGAAAAAATAAAATTTTATTATAGCGACATCTTTTTTTTTCAAATTTTATCAAGAGTCGAAAATAAACCGAAAAAGTCGCCGGAAAGTCCCATTAATTTTTTTTTTTATTTTCATTTTAAATTTTACAATTTTGAAAATAAAACTTTGCAAAAGTTGACTTTAACGGCGTTTCCAAAATTACTAAAATTAATGTTCGTGCGGCTTGTTTTAAAAATTAAAAACAAATCGACGATTCAATATTGTGGTCGAAGTCGAATAATCAAAGAATAATTCTGTAAAATCAACTTCAACTTCTTTGCAATTTAATAAAAATAAAATTTTATGTATAGGACAAATTTTTTAAAGAATTATATTAAATCAATAACCAAGTCCAGGGACTTTGGACTTTTTTTTTTAGAAAAATTTCGGATTGTGTGAATTTGTACGAATTTTTGAAAATAAAACTTTGCAAAAGTCGACTTTACGCGCGTTTTTCAAAATTAACAAAAATTAATTTCTTGGCTTAATAAAATTAAAAAAAATCGACATTTCAAAATTGTATCAGAGTTGAATAATCCAAGAAAATTCTGGTAAAATCAACTTTCAATTGTGTGCAATTTGAAAGAATAAAATTTTATTATAGACAATTTTTTTTAAAAATTAATATTAAAATCAATAACTCAAAAGGTCCAAAGTCCCTTTAATTTTTTTTTTTAGAAATAATTTCGATTTTGTGAATTTTTAGCAATTTTGAAAATTAAAACTGGTTGCAAAAGTCGAGCATTACGAGCGCGTTTTCCAAATTCACTAAAAATGTAGTTTCTTGCTTTTTAAAATTAAAAAAAAAATCGACCATGTTTCACAATTGTGTCGGAACAAGTGAATAATCAAATGAAGAATTCTGGTAAGAGATCTGACTCTTGGATTCGTTTTTGCAACTTAAAATAAGAAATGTGTTATTAACGACAATTTTTTCAAAATTTTATCAAAGGTCAAATAACAAAAAGTCGAAAGTCCCTTTAATTTTTTTTTTATAGAAAAATTTCGATTTTGTTAATTTTAAAATCGACATTTAAAAAATTTTGGGTGTCCGAAGTGCAGGAATAATCAGAAAGAAAGAATGTCTGTAAAATCGGATTCGAGATATTTTGCAATTGAAAAAATATCATAGTTAATGAGACATTTTTAAAATTTCTACAGCACCAATTCCAGAAGTCGATTTAGTCGATAAAAAAGTTTTTTCCAAAAATTCGAAATAAAATTTTATTAATAGACGATTCGTGTAAAAAGTTTCTGACCTAGGTTCCAAATTTAGTAAAGCTCATTTTTTCGACTTTTCAAAAATTGTAAAAAATCTAAACGTCGACTTAATTATAAATTTGAAAAAGTGCGATCGACTTTTTGACATTTTTACATAATGCTTTTGGCAACAGTGCGTGTTTTCAACCTTGCCACAATTTTTTCAAATTTTAATAGAACTTAGTGTTTTCAAATTTGCATCAAAAGTCAAGACAAATGAAAAAGTCTCCTTTAAAATTTCTGCATTTTTTCCGAAATTTTAGTCATTAGATTATTCATATTTTAAAAATTTTTAAAATAAGATGATTTTTTTTTCAAATTGTAGCTCTAAAGTCGATATTACATATTTGAATTTTAAAAATTCTAAAAATAAAATTTTCAAACGTCGACTTTTCATTTTCCTACTTTTTCCAAATATTATTTTTCGGCTTTTTAGAAGATATACACAATAAACTTTGGAAAAGTCGACTTTCAAATCTTCGCGGTATTTTTTGCAATTTTAATTCACTGATTATTTAACGAACGTTTCTAGAAATTTTAAAAAATTTGCGTTTATTACAAATCTAAGTCAACCTTTTAAATTTTTAAATTCTTAAAACATGAAAATATTTTACAATTGTTTACAAATTCTACAAATAAAATTTTGTCGACCTTTTCAAACTGGTCGCTGAGCTTTTTCTTAAAGTTTATTTCTTTGCTACTTTTTCGCAATTATATCGAAGCTGAATAATTAAAATGTCGACGCTCTGTTAATTTTTTTCTTTGTTTTAGATATTGGACTTTGCAAATTTCGTCTTTTCCAGTTTCGTCGATTTGTTTTTCTAACTTAGTCGAAATTTGTAATTCTGTCGATAACTTTTAATTTTAAATAAAATTACTTTTTAAAATTCTACGAAACGTCCTAAAGTCGATTATTATAATTTGACAAAATTACGGCTTCTTAAAATAAAAATCGACAGAAAGTAAATTGCATGGCAAAATATCATCTGCTCCAGTTAACTTTACTTGAACAATTTTCAGGACACTTAAGTTCCTAACACGCGATCTTTCGATGAAATGGAGGTTTTCAGTTTTTCATATATGTACTTTGTTTGTTTTTGTATATACGCGACAATGTAACGTATAATTATTATTGCAATGAATTAATATTGACGACCTTATGTGCACCAGGTCATAGGTTTTTTGCGTGTTGATATGAACCGGACAATGTGACGTATAAATTTATTATTAAATAATTAATATTACTATTAGCACCATATCACATAGAAATGGCTGTCGGACAATTGTAAATACACGGCTTAAACATACGAGTTAGTTTCCTTTTAATAATAATTCCATTAAGATATTGGAGCAAGTTATGATTTTTTATCATATGGGAAAAACAATCCTCTTTATTTAGTTATTCACAAATCTTTTCACATTTGCCATTATAAAGTTTCTTCCCATTTTATTTAGTACCTTTCAAATTCGGATCCTAAATTTCTTGAATTTAAAATTTTCACAAACTAAAGAAATACACGCAAATATCAAGCTACACGCATTTGTGAATCTCGGAAATGTCAATGAGGCTCTGGAAACTATAGACAAGACTAAAGAATATCATAACCAATTATCACCTCAACCAACGGTAGGAAAAAAAAAACTGGCAATAAATTAAATGCCTCTGTTTGTACAGTGCTTGCATTGATAGTAGCGATTCTTCATTTAAAATTGGAGATGATTTTCTTCAAGAGTTTTTTTTGTTGTAGCTTAGTCCACTGGGAATAAGATATTTTACAGACATAGATATGGCGGATAGACAATCATTAACGTACTGTCTTTTTCTGGAATTGAAATAAATGTTATTGTATAATAACGAAGGGACATATAATTGAATTTGGGGAATTAAAACCCTGATAAAAAATAATTGAATAACATTAGAACATTTTGAACCCCCAATTCAGCCAATAGATTAGAAAATTATTATTTCATCGATTCAGAATTTCTGCTGTATACCCATAATTTCATACCGCCCCCATTACAAGTTTCCTCTTATTAATTTCAATTGTATTGTATTCTTGTTGAAAAGCTTTCTTGAATAAATTATGACTTAAGAAAAAAATATTTTTCCTATCTAAACACTATTGCAACGTACTTCTCGTCATTTTCAGATCAAAGTTGCTTTCGAATTTTCCCATTACAAAACACCGGGACGTGAGCGAATTACTTCTCTTTGACATGCCTCCCAGAACTGAAGATAAATTTCCCATTTTATATGATCAATTTGCGACAATAAATAAACAAAAATTGATTGATAGATTGAATGAAATATGATCTTGATTGTGATCTTAGTAGGAAATGATTGAATGGGCCAATCAGCAAATGACAAAACTGCTCTTTTTCTTAATTGAAGCAGATGTTGCTAAAAATCATTTTTTTTTTTTTTGTAAAAAGGTCCAAATTATTTTAATAAAAACAAATCAAATAGAATTA
>PGFW01057586.1:10695-29116 GCA_003123925.1 Haematobia irritans | reverse complement strand
TTTCAGCACAACATCAAATCAACTCCAATGATGGCACACAGTACTAACAATAATACATTACATACAACAACATAATTTGGTTGACTGAGAGAATAAATATACCCCTCCAATTATTCAAATGATTTTCGTATGTGTTGTCACTAGTAGTAACTTTGGACATATAATGTGATAAAACAACAATTGGTTATAGCTTGGTGATGCGATAAAGCATGGGCCGCAATATTTTTTTTTCTTCTTCGCTACAAAGAGTAAAAAGATCGCATCTTCCAAGAAACGATGTGAGATGTCATTAAGCCATCATCAATTATCATCAATCAACGATCATAAGATTGTCGGTCATCGGTGTCATGTGGTGGTATTATCGCGCTTTTGTATGTTGCGCATTTCATCATTATTATGTTAAAATATGTTACAGTGAAAGAAATGAACATTGTAATAAACAAATATGCACTCGAAACTAAACACGTCGTGGCTGCGAAACCAGATGGAAATTATGTCCAATGTCACGTACACTTGACTGTTTCCTGGCGAGCTGGTAGGTGAGGTAATGGGAGATAGACCAAATTCTGAGAAAAAAATAAGAGACAGATAAAACAAATTAACAACATGTAGCTATTAACAAATGTATTGACTACGAACTTTTGGTGTTTTCTGCTGTGCGTGTTGACAAATGTAAACCCCCACACGCAGAATGACTTTGTCGTGTGACTCATAGACACTTCGCCCGCAATTGATTTTCGGATAATAGATAGGGGATAATGCCCCCGCCATATAGACATTGATCTGCTGGAAGAAACGGCGACTCTAGGAATTCTCCGTGTTTGACATGTTATTGGTGAAGACCGTAGCTAACGCGCAATCGAGTGAATGAGGAAAGTCTGTAACCATATCTCCTTGGCAAAGACAAGGTTATTCATAAAGGGTATTCCCCATTGCCTGTTTGTACAATGGTGGCAGACGGAGAGATCATCTGTGTCAGTACCACAACAATCGCCGCCCAGGCCCACATATGTGCTGCTTGACCAACGCGATGTCGGGCTCCCTGAGAGAATTTTAAAATTAGACCTCGCCAACTAACACCCAGGCAGCAGAATTGCCTGTGCTGTCGACGCAGACAGCCACGACTGTATCGCAAAGACACACATCCGGAAAGTGTGTTCTAAGCAGCTTCGGGTTGATCGCTGCTGCTATTCTCTGTATTTTTGTACTGGAGACGCTTTGGGCACCGCGCAGTCGCCACCTAACGTTTTGATTTGTAATGGTTATAGTGAAACCTTTGGCTTTTGATGGATATCAGTTGCACTGTGATCTATCATAGAAACGAACTCCATTCTTCTGCAAAATTTCGCGGCCCCCAACGTCCTAAGCGAGACCATAGGTGGGATTCTCTCGCCCATCGAGAAGGCATATCGCTCTTGGCCTTTCACTACTAAAATTCTTGCTAAGTTGTATAAGCGATTCGTTAACCGTAGACACAATTGGTAGCAAGCCCCGAAATGTAAATTAACACGCTTCATTATGTGATCGAGCATCACATGGAACTTTTCCCATCCCAACAATAGATTTATGCGCCAAATCCGGCAGTTTGTATTTCCACATATTTTCAAGTCTGAATAACTTGCTCGCCTCGCAGGCATACCAGTTGCCGAATCCTCCAATTTTTAAAGGATATCCGTCGCTACTAATACACGCCTCCTTTATAACCGCGATTGGTATGTTAGTTCATCAACGAATATTACCAGCGCCTATTGAACAATTGAGACGCAAATCTCATTAATACATATGTACACGCAACAACGAAAAAATTAATAACACAAACATATCAACTTTATAGTTTCATTATTGGATACATAAAGGGTTATCTATTACAGTACCATGAATGGAACTGTCAATAAAATCGCACAAGACATTTCTTTATATTTAGAATTGATCAATTTACTACTAATCTTTCCTCACACCGACCATCCAACCCTCGAATATAGCACCCATGGTAAACATAAACGACTAAATGAAGTACAACAAATATTCTGTCATGCCAGTCGTTGCCAAACGAACACGGAAACATAACAAGAATATAAAGGTAAAATAGTCGGGTAAAAATCTTTATACCGTATTAAATATCGACGAACCATAAATTGAAAAAACGGGCGGTTTATACCGCCGCTCATAACGTCCGCTGTCTTACATGTAGTTTAACTTTAAATTAAATTTAAAGCTAGCTATTCTCAAATTAGTAGTGTGAGAGTTGGATTGATTTCATGCGCTTACCAGACCTATCAGTTATTCCGGGACGAAAAACAGTGCTGCGTGTCCCGAACACATATCCCCAGTAAATTGTGGCACAATGATAAGTTAAGTCCGAAGCGCATAATCGATAACATGGCTGCATGTTTCAGAGGGATCGATAACAGCATTTACCGTTATTTAGTAATCCGGCCGCAAAGTAATATCGATCGACGTTTCCAAATGCGAATAAAGGTGATTTGTTTTCAGATGATTTACAGACCTGGCAGAGGCGCGCTGTCCTCCATCGAGAAAATAAAAACAACCTGGCTTGATGAAAGAACGCTGGCAACATGTAACTTGCACTGGTTAAATCAAAATCATTCTAACCTTATTCACATGAAAAAATATGTTTACATGCTGTTTGTGATTAGTGGGTAATAAATATATAAATATACATAATATATACATATATTTTTATGTGAATGATTTATAAAGGTTTAATCAAATTAATAACAATCTAAACAATCGAGGGTTTTAAACTGTGGCCACAATAGGGCTGTTTTCTTTTAACACTAGGATGTAATGGGCTTATCGCAGAACATCGTTTTGGGCCAGCCTGGTGGTTCATAATCCAGGACATCTCAAATCAGTGCAGAGTCTGACGTCGGATGTTTACCGGTTTGCATTTGATAAAGTGACGCCTTTTTAGCATTCACTAATAGCAGTTTATTGTGACTAACTTAATCGAATATCATGAAATTCAAAAAAGTGATACAGTGTCAAGTGAATATTTGGCAGCAGTAACATAATTATACGACTATTTGAGCATTTTCATACATTAAGAATTTAAGATTTGTCATATTGTTTTCTGCTGCATTGGTTTTTAAAATCAGCTGAATCGACAGCATGGGTAATAACTTTTTGGAAAAATGTCCTGGATAAACGAGTACTGGCTTCCCTGTTTCTTTTAGTCCGTGATAGGCGTTTAGGGTATCAGTTGCAAAAAAGAAAGAACAGGCCCTAATCGGAGGTTCTGTTTACCACTAAAGGGCTGTTTCTTGTGTAGCAAGGTGAGGAGTGACACCGTCACGTAGAGGCAGGTCACGGGAGCTGAAAAGAGACAACCAGAGATACTCGTTCTATCGCACAGGACATCGTCGAATGAATAATGCGATCGGAAGCAACCTGTCAATCAGAGCTCGTTCTTAAAAACAATCAACAGGAAAATCGAAGATGAAATCTTGGGCATGGTGGTGTGAATGGATGATGCAAGAGGTGCGGCCAGAATAATGAGTAATGGAAGAGTGAGGCTTTTAAGATCGTGCTTCGATTGTTGTAATGGAGCCACTGAGCCACTTTGAAGTTATGCCAGAATGTTTTTCGATATATTAATCAGAGAAGTCGATAGAGTGGCTATTTGGATCGAAAGGAAGGCCGTCACTATGTGTATGATATTCGGAGAAATTACAACCCTGACAACAGGGAGTCGGCGGCGACTTGCACTGATGCACCAGAAAAGCAAATCTCCGTGCGCGCTCAACGCGGAATTATTTGCCAAGACCGAGAAGCCAGGTGGTTCATCAGCTATCCAATGATACGTCGTGTCCAGCACACGAGCGCGGGCCAGAAACTAACAGTTTGGCAAATTGTAACTACCAAATGGTAGGTATGTTGGGATCAACTTTGGCATTGGTATTGTCGCAATTTTCCTTTAATTGTTTGGTTCGTTGGTGCAAAAGCGAGACCCCGAGGTCGCATTTTCTTTACTGATTTCCTAATCAAATGTTCCAATACTCAAAAAGTGAAAGGCGGCAGAGCTTAGTGATTCGAGATGTTTTTAGATTTAATTGTATTACAAGATTGTAAGCATCATAATGAAACTAGCGCACGTACGAAAAATAAATACAAAAGAGTGCTAACAACAAAGGGCGTTTGATCTACATATCGATGTGAGATTTATTGTATACCAATAGACGGGATGGTTTAGTCTAGGTTGCAATTAGTTGTGGTCAATACTACAGAACCGAATTCATATGTACTTGCCAGAAATTTCTTCCTTATAAGCCTCCAGATATAAAATATAATTATCGGGACTTGAGACTCTTCCTGTATTCTTAGATACAATAAAAAAAAGCTCGCTTGCCGAAAAAAACTTTTGTGTTTGTTGGTAGAGTATGAGAGCTGCAATTTTTAATGGAAACTTTTGTATATTCATTTTTTTAAAATCGTGCGATACTTACCTGATAGCGCAACTGTCTATTTCTATGGGATACAGATTTATTCAACGTAGTCTGCTGCCGACCTATTACAAGTGAATGTTGTTCCCCCGTTTTGCAAAATTTAGTAGCGTCCATACCATTTACACGATAGTACGAGTGTTGAAGTAATACAAATATATTATTATTGTTGCATACAACTAGCCTTAAGCGCCCGTCCCTACTGAATTGAACGTAAGATTCGCTACTAGGAATACCTCAAACTTTGGTTGTACCAACCATTTGGTTGATTCCCAAATGATGTACAGTCTCACTGATGCTGGGGTGTTAGCTCAGCATTTTATGCAGGCTAAAACCAAAATTTATCGGCATTGAGTTATTATAACGGCAATTAAAATGTTATTGGAGAGTTTCGGTTTTTGATCCCTGCTGAACTTTTTACTGGTCGGTTGGAATTGTGGATGAGATGGGTAAAAATAATGCAAAACATTGTTCTGTAACAAAAATAAGTTACTTGACATAACCCTGCCCAGCATTTCAAAGTATCCATATTCATCTGATCATCGTAACCAGAACAAGACGTCTGTGAGAGATATATGCCACGGACCAACGCATGCCTATGTCGATGGGGGCGAGCATATCATAAGTAACAAAATGTACTTCATACATCGTATTTGGCCAGTCACTGCATTAATTTTTTGTGAAACGCCCAAGCGCAGACCGCTTTGTTATATTTTACTTTAAGAATAAAACGAAATAAAGTTTCTGAAAACATAGATTTTACCGCTATAAGAATTGTGATAAGGTATATGGTGAACAAATTTTTGAATTTTCCAAAGGAATAAAGTGATTGTTTTTCAACGATATTTTATAGACCAGAGCGGCGGTACGCCTGGCTCCATCGAATAGAAAACACTGGCCTGATAGACGCCTGCTAGACATGTAAGCTCGGCTACTTGTAACTCTACATCATCATTAATAGGCAGAAAAAATTATGTAAAATGTAATGTGATAGTGTATAAATGTTATATTTTTAAGAAATTTGGTAATGTTTAATCAATCAAATAACCATCTACACAGATCGTGTTTTACTTGACCACAAATGATTCTTGACAAGACATTAACGTTAAAAATGGCCATCTTTCTCTGATAGTTTGCAGGGCGGTTCTTAATGGCGCGTGTCCTTCGAAAATTGATCTAAATAGGATCACCGTAATAATTGCACTGAATGAGAAACTTCGTGTCGTCAGTAAACTTGCGTGGGCTTACAGACTTCTCAATAGTGACGGCGCTGTTTGCCCGAACGAAGTTCTTTGATGTCGTAGTATGATTGTTTTCGCACGCTTAGTAGGGGATTCCCCAAAGCGCCCCCAAATTCAAAAAATGTTGGCAGGGTGCTCATAATAAAAAACTGACGGCGTGAAAGTCGTACAGAAAAAGCCGTGAAGTTTTCCTGACGGCGTGGAAGAACGAGTCTATGAAACAGCTGTCCCTCAACTTTACGATACGCATTCCACTGTTTTGACATTGTCTTTTTGGTCTACCTTTTTTCAGCACTTCACAATTTTCGGAGCAGATATTTTACAGTGCGAATATAAACTAATTACGTGTTTTCCATCTGTAATAATATGTGTACGTGATACAATATGTTAATATTAATTGCTACCTAGTATTATCCCAAAACAATGGATTATGTTTATAAGAGACAGGCATATATATGATGTGAATGCACTTCCTTTGTTGCATTGGAGAATGAGCAATACCAGTGACAGACTGTGACTATCCATGTATTGAATAAAATCAAAAGTGATTCAACAGAGAAAGCATTTAAGCCCTTTTCAAAAATCATATTTGATCTATGGAATTCGTTCTAAAAGTCATGATCCACCCACTTTTGTTTTGCAGATTTGCAGTGATTAATAATTCGTTATGGAAAAGTTTCCTTTGAAGGGTAATCGTGAAATTGCTGCCGAGGGAAACAGCTATATAACAGCGTATCAGTCAGTACTGAAGAAGGTGAGTATCGGCTGAATATGAAAAAGCGTTAATGATTCTCCAAATCTTTAAGGCTATCAACCTCTCTTAATTTTACTCCTATCGTACCACTTGATTTATTTAAAGGGGCGAGTTTTAACATTATTTGCTTTGAGAATGTATTGTCATTAAAACAACACCCTATTTTTGTGACAATACAAAAGCTCAACAAAAGCATACTGTTCTCATTTTTAAAGCCACTCTAAATGTTGCCAAATTAGGATAATGACAATTATTTGGGCCCGCAGTATTATTTCTAGAATTTCGGTGTCTATCCATTCCTTTCACAATAATACGCCATGTCTGAGAAGCTTCGAAACACTCAGAAATGATACCAGCATTCTTGAGGTGGGATAATCCACCGCTGAAAAACTGTTTGGTTTCGATTTCGGTCGAACGCAGGAATCGATAGCGCTACGACTTGTGTAGCCACAGGCGGCGTGCTAAAACCATGTGCACCACGGTGGCTCCCTGTAACTAGAATAACAGACTTGGGAATACATGGGTAAGGAATTGCATTCGAAGATGAATAACATTTGCAGATGTAATGTGAACTCCGCAAGTTATATAGAAGACTTCGGTACTACTTTACTGTGGCCAGTGTCACAGCATTATAATTTAGGAGATACAAGATACTGGGCCCCTGTTCTTTCGGTGCTCTCAACAGTTTTCAAGAGTACAGGCTTAAGGATACATACTAGCCTCATCAGACCGCTCTGGTTGGATGTTTTAAATGTTAAAGGGATGGATCGACCAAAGTGGAATGTTCCTGAGGCGCGTCCTTAAAAGGAGACCATTTCAGGGAGAGAGAAATTGAGGAAGATTACCGCTGAGCTGATCTCAACTAATGGTACAGTCAATTTGATAACACAATAGCTTTTGTCATAATCGTATAGAAAACTCTACAAGAAGGAGATGAATTTATATCCAACTCGAGATTCATTAAACGTCGAAATGATGACCGAGAGCATAGAGGATATTGATCGCAGTTCAATATCTTCGTCAAACTGGCCAAGAAATTAAGCGAAGGACAAAAGTTTGGAAATGTGAATCAGATAATTAAATTATAGTCCGACGGCTCAGAATCCCCAAGTGGCCATTTTTCTATTCCCAAAAAAAGAAAGAAGATCGAATTCTCATAAAGTTCAAAACTCTCAACATGCCGTGAAGCACATATCAAAACATTGCACTTCAGGAAAGGAAAAGGTCACTGCTCCCAAATAGTAGTCTCAACAAGCAGAACCAATGGAACGCCTCTAGATTGCCTAGTTTGCGAGATAAACGTTACCACATTCGAATCATCCGCATATAAGGTGGAGCAGTTTTGCTACAATCCGGAAACTTCACTAACTAAAATTATTCACCATATTTAAACTTCCCTTAGCCTCTGAATCCTGTCTCACCGGTTCTCTAAACAGGTTTCATGTTTGGTTCAATTCAATAGTTCTGTCGCATCACCCGATCCAAATTCCTTTGTTCCATTCATTGTCCATGTCACCAATTCTCCCAGAACTCGAAAAGGACTATTGTTTGGTTCAAATATCCTGATTTCTGATTAGATAATTTTAACACCAACACTGCTAATTAATTAGTCTTGGGATTATTTTTACATTTTTCCATTTAAAATCCTCATCATTGTCTGGAACAACCAGTAACCAAACGGTAGTCTAAGAAAGCCAAATTCACTGATTATGATTCATTAAGAAAAATGAGAAACAAGGTTGTTGGACTGTCGATTCCCGAAGAGGGGAGGATTTATCTGCTTTGAGGAGGATGGGTAACCTTTAAGTATCGCCAATCACCACGGCAGTCACTGCCTCGCTATTATGGTTAGAAGAGAGATTCATAAAAGTGTGTTGACTGCATGTGCAACGGTGTGAAGAGCGGACAGGGTTGGCCATGTCAGCAAATGTGACTTTTGCGACATACATTTGCGACGCTTTTTAATACATACGTTGGTCGGCAAAAGTCGTAAACCTACTGTAGAAACCAAATTTGAATAGAAGAAATCCTGAAAATTTTTTAATTAGATTTTAACTAGGGCATCTCGCTGTGATTTCTGCAGAAAATTTTGGTGACAAGTTTTCCCCCATGTTCAAGCCTATTTTCTTAGGTGGTATCGTAAATTCCCGTTGGTGAGTGTGCAAGAATACCTTGGGTTATATTGGAACTGGAGACTGAACGTTTTTGTTGTTTTTTTTTTTTAAGCTTAAGAAAAGAGACGGAGAAAATCCACGGTTACCCTGTAAACTCGTGCAAAAGGCAAAATAGGGAAAAATGTGAGACTAAAACCGAAAAGTTGTAACATTCCCTAAGCTAACTGCAACTTCTTCGCCCACATACCATCTCGCTTGCTATCATCGAATTCGCGTGCCTAACTGACGCGAATACAATGTACTTGAGTTTGGCGACTTTTGTTACTGTTTTCTACATTTTACGAACGGTATGTGAGTTACGACCGTATTACGAATTTGCGACAGTCGCAAACCTAAAAATGTTTGATACAGACGCCATCTCTGAATGAGCCGGACGAAAATGTACTGGAGAACTAGACTGGAGTAGGACGACAGTTTTTAGGAGGGCTGTGGGAAGAAGACCGGGAATTCTAGTATTTCTTAGGGGGCTCCTAAAGTAAAGAACTTGCAGAGAATGGTGGCAATGTAGGAATGTGTTTTTGAGGATGATTAAATACACCTTGAAACACTGTCCTTATCAGCTGCCTTGTCTTTACTAAGCAAAAAGTCAACGTATTTCGGTGAAGAAGAGTGATCCGGGGTCCGACCCAACTTAGCAAAACATAGGGAATTCGTTAGTGAACAGAGTTCCTGGAATATAGAATGAATCGGATTATTCTATGGAAAAAAGAAGTTAGAGCAGCACGATGCAATGGTCGAGAAGAAACGGGCGACGAAAATACTAGGAGGTCACCCAGACAAGAAAACGATTGAAGCACTACTTCAGTAAAATCGGACGGCTGTGAAGAGGGCGCTTGAAAATAGTGACCGGACAACCGTAGAATGAGAGCACATCTGGCGCCGGATGGAGAAACAGAGGATGGTGCATGGTAGAGTAATGTTTCGAGGATGAGAGACCTGTGAACACTACATCTCGGAGAAGGAAATATATCGACCCCAAACCTGATTCAAGAGCAAAATGTTTTATTTTGGAGACGATTAGTATTTTCTGAAAATTATGATAAGCTGATTTCTGCACACCATATCTGGCCATTAAAAACAACATTTTTCGATACAGAATGTTCCATGTTCACGCTCCAAAAAATAACACGTTGGCTCCTAAAATATGTTTTTGGGTGATATATCTTCTCCGATGTCGAGTGTTTGGGGTGATCAATAGTTCTCTCTTTGTGTGTACTATTGTGAACTGCCATACCTTCTAACTAGGCAAAGAGTTAACCATATCAGTGCGAGGTGATTCGGGACCTGACCCAGGCTTGGGAAACAGAGACTGGAACATTGTAGGGACACAGATTTCCCTTGGAATAACGAAGAGTATGATGGAAAGAATAAGTTAGAGCGCACATGAACAAAACGAAATACTGACATAGTTACCGAGGAAAAGGGTGATACCGTCAAAATGTGGTCAAGGGAAAACGCGTGTAAATCGGTGAAATCGTTTTATTTAAAAAAATCTTAAAATCTAAATTAAATTTCTTTTTCAAGTTCAATTAGTATAAAGATTCTAAAGAAAAGATATCAGTTAAGGCTTTCAGCTTTTCCAAATCCGATATTGCCGGCCGACGTGTTGACACCTGCCATTCAGTGATTGTACAGCAACATTGTCCACCTCCTTCGCTGCAGAAAGCCAGTTTGGCCTTGTAATCTGCTGCTCGTCTAGCTAGTTGTTTGTGGTCTTTTAGTTCCGCTTGACAATAGATATTTCTTTTTGCGAAGCTTTGAAAGTTTTATGTGCTTAGCAATCATCTGCTACCTTTCCCCTTGAATCTATTGCCGCCCATAAAATCCCATCGTCCCGGAAGCTGCTTGTAGTCGGCTTTGACATAGTTTTCGTCGGTCCATTGACCAACACACGTCCAAACTTCGTCAGCATCATCGTGTACAGCTCACGGGATGCGCTTTGCGCCAGCTGTACTTTTCGTACTTATCTCCCCCTCACTCACCCCGCGATTTGGACGTCACTACCTTCTTGTAGCTCGATAGTCCGGCTCGTCTTTTGGCCCTACGATCTGCGTTGCATCGACGATAACACATTATATTGCGGCATCTCGGAGAGAGAGGTTAAGTTTCTCGTTGATCAGCTACTCTCTGTTGCCGTCTCAGGCGGCTTCCGGGTTTTAGATCTTCCCCGCACCAGATCCAAGACCATCCCTCACGGCTGGCAGACAAACGTTCCCAAACACCTTTAATTACATCTTGTCAACGTTGAGTTTGAACAACTTTAGCCGGATTTGCCACTTATGCGTGCGAGGTAGGTCAGCCCCATTCTTCGCGATGAGCGACAAAATGTTTTAAATACCTCGCTCTCTTGCTTGGCAGCGCATTCTTCTGACAACTGAAGAGGTGAAATCCAAATCAAACCTAGAGCAACATTCTACCACACCGACCTTGCAAACCACACGCACACGCCACGGCTGCTCTCTCCGTTTTTTTAAACGCCACAAAATGAAAGAAATACGTAACCGCTCTCTATTTCGAAGCCAACTATTTGCACACTTCACCCTTCTTGTTATATCAATTTTATTCTGGGTCGTGCTAGATTTCTGAGTACGATATAATCATGTCCGTCCGTCCCTCTGTTGATCACGCTAACTTCCCCCGACGAACAAGCCCTATCGACTATCCAGAAACTTTGGCCACAAAGTAACGGGTGAATTCTTTTGAGGTTAGGATTTTCATGCATTAGTATGGACAGATCACGTGGATTTCAGAACATGGTGTCAAGAGAAGTGCTCAAAGTATGGCTTGACATATTATCATGCAAAGACTTACTAAACGAGCAACGCCCCTCCAAATCATTGAATTTTAAATACCCATCGTGTGAGCTTCATTTCAATCATTGGAATTTATTACCAATAAATCAGTGTTCGGTTCATTTCTGGTTGAATGGTCGCTAATAAGATTGCCGCATTTGCATGAAGAGGCAACCAACGGCCCGTTCAAGAACTGACCATCCGCCCTACCACGAAACACTGTTTGGCTGTGGTTTGTTACGCCTGGTGAATCATTGGATCCGTATTTTTTCAAAGATGCTGTGGACAGCCACACGTTCACCAGCCCGTGAATGGCGATCCGCTATCGTTCGAACTCGACTAACTTCTCTTCATCATCGCCAAAAATGGAGACATGACACTTGGTCTGACATGTGGTTTCAAACAAGATCGCGCTATCATGCCACACAGCTCGCGATTCTATGGCCATAGTTTGAGGGAAAACTTCGGACAACAATCATCCTCAGAATGGACGCGGTAAGTTTGGGCCAACAGCATCATGCGATTTCACCATTAGACTATTTTGTGCGGGCTACGTCCAGCTCTAGTTGTGCGTTGTTTGGAAGACACATTTCCGAAAGAAATTCGGGCTATTCGAGGACCCGAATGCTTCGACCCACGTATTGCCCAAATTGGACTTTCCGAATGGAGCACCTAAGACGCAGCGCGGTCAACATTTAAATGAAATTATCTTCAAAACAGTAAATGATCATGGACCAATCTAAGTTTAAATCACCACGATGAGATTTTGACACAACTCTTTAAATGCGTTTTTTTTAAAAAATAAAGTTATCAGAGCTCTAACAAATCACCCCTTTAGTTGTTATTGATGTAGGCTCGGACTGGTATTGGCAAATGGGCCATTAATCGCGTTCTCTTTTTTGTATAGCCCCAATAAACGGACCCTCAGTTTGGCTTGTCCATTACGACGACGGCCCTCCTAACAGCCTATCTTATACGATCCGGTCGCAAATTTGGTAAGTGTTGTATACCCATGGTCTCACTACACAACATGGCAAAATTGGTCATGATCGCTCTTATACCCTTATTATATAAGTCCCCATAATAAACAATCCCCAGAATTTGCTTGCGTAGATACAAAGAAAACATATTCTATTCCGATCTTGTGAACATTGTGTACATAATGTTGGTAACATTGGTATTCTATACACCAAAGCAAAAATTGTCCACATTGGTTCTATAATTCATATATAGCCCCATATAAGACGCGATCCCCAGATTTGTCCTCCGGAGCCTCAAAGAGAAGCATAGATTCATGCCGATCCGGTTGAAAATTTGGGACATGGATTAGTATATAATCTCTCTCTAAACAAACTGTGCCAGAATGGTCCATATCGTCTCATAATTATAATACCCCATAATAAACGTCTCCAGATTTGCTGCTCCGGAGCCTCGTTAGTTAGTAATCATGGTCTCTAACATCCATAGCAAAAAATGTTCAACATCGGTTCATATTAGTTATTGACTATAGCCTCATATAAACCGGTTCTCGAGCAGATTCGACGTTCCGGAGCCTTTTGAAGCAAGAATTCATCCGATCCGGTTCAAATTTGCGAACGTGGCCACGCGTAACACCAATACCTAAAATTGTCCATATCGGTCTACCTAATTTATATAATGTCGATCCATCCAATCAACAACAAGAAATTGGCTCCATAATCGTCCTAATCATGTCTGCCACTCGAACCTAAAGATCTACCAAATTGGATTCTATAGAAAAATTTGTCAAGAACTTTATTTCTATAGCAAATTTTGTGAAAATCTTTATTTCGTCATAGAAATTTTGACATAAACATTTTAATTTCTAATAGAAAATTTAGTTAAACATTTTATTTCTATAAGAAATTTTGTTACAACATTATTATTCTCTATAGCCAACCACCCCTTTGTTAAAATTCTCTATTTCTATAGAAAAACCTTTTGTTTCAACTCGAATTTAGTAATACGTATATAATACGAATTTTTTTATTCAATATATACCCACGTATAAGGACTTACAACTACACCTCTAGAAGACTCGGCTAAAGAATTATTATAAACGATACCATTGCCATTGGCGAATGCGGTTACCTGCAAATTAAGTAATTCCGAATTGTGGATGGCAGTGTGTTGAAAAAGTTTCTAACGGCATCCATAGTGGGAGGGAGCATAAAGATCATAAGCGGTAGGAAGGCCTCTGGGGGGCTTAGACCCCCCAGAAAAATTTTTAGCCCCGCCCCAGAATTTGAAAAAAACCTATTTACGATTTTATCAGTTTTTATAAAAATAAACAAGTATATACTACTCGTGAGCAACGCACAAGAGTTTTCACTACAGGAACTTTCATGCACAATTCAGAATTACTTGGGTTGTGGTAGAACGTCTGATATTTTATAAATAAAGCTGTGGTTGAACTTATGATTTATTTGAATAAAAAATAGTAATTTGAGTATTTAAAACTATTCTTTCGATAAATTAATATCTTAATAATGCTGCAAAAAAGCGTAGCCAAAAAGAGTGAAAATGTTCTTTTTTGGTCTGGAAAGTGGTACAGATGGCGGAGAACTGTAATATGAACTGTCATAGAACGAATGTCCACCGTTTCCAAGCAACCGTTGCAAATGAACATTTTCAATGACTTCTTAAGGTGGGATATGAATATTTTTCCGAAATAAATAATTTTTATCACTTGTTTTATGATGTGTTTTAATCGCATTCTATAATACGCTTGTTTACGTTTTTCAAATATTACGTTTTTTATAGTAATGGATTTATGCATTTATGTGGTAAAATTTTGAATAATTTGTACCATTTTATTTATTCCTTACTCTTTTTTAAACGAAACTAGTTTCAAAAATAAACAAAAAATTACGCATTAAAATATAAGTAAAAAATGAACAAAAATAAATTCCTGTGTAAGTAAAATAGTTTAACTTCTTTGTGAGGACATTTTTTGGAAGTGGCTTCTTTTAGAGTTGGCCTTTTAAGAACACTCCCCATTTTTTGCTGGAAAAGTGTGGAACTACTACCCTACTGGAATGTCAACCACAGAACTGTACAGGGACTAGTCCCTGCGTGTGTATGGACCAAGTCCCCAGTTCTGATCAATAACGTAATGGAAGGACGCGTCCACTTTAAACAGGTTTGTCATTGCGGTGCGGCTGAGTAAAACTTTACATTTTAAGGACGCGTCTGTGGACTGCATGCCCAAAGGACACAGTCCTGGGACAAGTTTAGTCAGGAGCAACCCATAAACAGGCTTCCTCAGGAACCAGTTCCCCCCCCCCCCCCCCCCCCCCTCGACAAACCCTTAAGAATCCTCTTTCATTTGGGCTTCTAATCGACCCGAATGCAAAACAAGCTTTTGAAATATGTCCCGAACAAACAAGGTTCATTTCTGATAATTTTATTTCCACTAAATGTGAAAATTGGCAACTAACTGGAGCACAGGTGAATCAGTTTCTTGATAGGTCCGTCAGTGGCATTTGCACGCAATTTCCCGTAGGGTACTTTTAGTTGATTTTATTATCAATTGATTGTCAAGAGTTATTTTGAGTCTATTTTTTATTCAATTTTATGAAATAAAACATTAGTTGAAGCCTTAAGGTTCAGTCCTAATAAAGTTTTAGCTAGGGGGGGGCTATAGCCCCCCCACCTCCCTAAAAAATTGTTCATATCTACGCTAATTGCATAAGATTCCGGCCTGCCGAAACTTACGGGCCTGTATAATACTTCGTTTCATCCTATTTTATATTCCATCACCGGGTCAGGATTTGCGCGACAAATCCTTTACATGTCTGGTAATATTTCTCGCCATGTCACTTGACAGGGATCACGAACCCGTTAACCCAATACATTGCTGCCGAACATAGGACTTTTTCTATCAACTCATCCATTATTTATTGCCGCTATCGGTAAATCATTCCGCTTATGGTGATTTCCTCGTACATATCTTTGAAAGAACAAAGAAGCTCAAAACCTAATAGAAGAACATAATGCCATATATATGTAAATAAAGAATATCTTGCTTGCATGAAAATATCATGTTTGAATGGAAGGCATAAAGAGTGTTTTCAAAACAATTACCCAATACACAGACTCACCCGTCAGAATGCCTAGAGCTTTTGTTTCCAATTTAACGCACAAAAACACAAACATCAAAATCAAATTTGAACAGCATCCACAATAAAAATTTGTTGCATAAAATTAATTTGGTTATGGTAGAAAATTCTGAGAAATTTTTCATACTGGCCACATTGCGAAAGGCATCTGTGTCGTCGAAGATTTCTAGTTATTCACTAACTAGTATTAACTAAACTAAACTAAATTGAAATGAAAATGTATAACAAGTGTAACAAGAAACTAATACATAATACATATTTATGTAGCATTGATTAAAAGAATACATAACAGGATGTTTTTTAATTTTTGTTGTTTATCGTTCCGATTTTCCCCTAGTATGTCAAATGTAAGTGAGTGCAAGCAATATTGGAATAATGTAGGACCTGCATTTTTTTGTTTTTTTTTTTGTTTCAAATCTAATTGGATAAGAAAAGTTTTTTTAACATTAACATATGACTATGAGCCAATTTTCTACGCTTTTCCTACTCTCTTAAATGCTAGATATTTCCAGCCTATAGAAAAACCAAGCAATTTTAGCTCGATATTAATTTCTACACCAGTTTGGGTTTCCATATGGCAGGAGTAAACGATTCACTTCATTGTTGGAGCCAACATTATCAGAGGGATTGATTAGTACAGCGTCCGATTCTCGTAGCATTAGAAGTTGTCTGAAGCCTTGTAAATACGGTAAGCCATATAACCCTCAGTTAAAATATTATTTACAGAAATGGTTGGCTGATAAAATCCGCAGGTGCTAACACAGAAAACACATCTTTTGTCAAATTCATTTTTATTAACATTTTTTAATTATTCAAGAACGATACAACGATTATAACAGGCCTTCCAATTATTTGATACCCATTTTGGTAGTAACTCCTTCGGGTTTGCTCCAATAGGCCGCAGTTTCGGCGATCAACCTCTCATTGCAGCAAATTTTTTTCCTGCGATGCATCCTTTTTGAGGTCTGAGAACAAGAAAAAGGTCGCTGGGGGCCAGATCTGGAGAATACGGTGTGTGGGCGAAGCATGTCGAAAGCCTAATTCATGAATTTTCTGCGCATTCTGTTCTCAATAACTTTGTGGCACCGGTGCGTTGCTATTTGGTGAAGACAAGGTTTAAGTGGTATATGTTTGTAAACAACCTCAGAAAGGAGACGGAAGATAGACACATGGTGTCTTTGGAATATGCTCAGCGTGGGTCCCCTTGGTCGATAATAACCATGCCGCCCTGTCCGTCCGTCTGTCTGTGCAACTTTTTGTGAATCAAGATGCCTAGGTTCGGTCAATTTAAGATCCAATCGCCTTCAAAATTTGGCACAAGTTCTAATTGGGGTCAGAATATGAACCTATTGATTTTGGAAGAAATCGTTCAGATTTAGATAATAGCTCCCATATATATTCTTTCTCGCCGATAATGCACTAGATATGGACCCAGCAGCGCAAGAGTGTTATACGCGATTGCTTGAAATTTTGTACAGAACTAGACACTTGCTTAGTCCGTATAGTCAATGTTGTGCATAAATCGATTGAAATCGGTTCAGATTTAGATATAGCTCCCCATATATATCTTTCGGGCTCCGATATGGACTTATATGACCCGCAGAAGCAGATTTTGGCCGAATTTTGGTTGAAATTGTGTCAACTAGTAGTAACAATTAGTAGTATAGTCAATGTGCAAAAAATTTGATTGAAAATCGGTTCAGAATTTACATATAGCTCCCATATATATCTTTCGCCGCGATACTGGAGTAAAATGGTCCTAAAAGTCCAGACGTTTTGGCCAAATTGGTTTGCATTTTGCAGCGAGGAGTAGATTTAGCATTGTAGTTATGCGTGCCAAATTTGGTTGAAATCGATTCAGATTTAGATATAGCTCCCATATATATCTTTCGCCCGATATGCACTTAATATGGACCAAAAGCCGAGTTTTTTTCGCCGGATTAAGCTTGAAATTTTGCACAAGGAGTAACAGATTGTAGTATCGTCATGGTGGTGCCAAATTTTGATTTGAAATCGATTCAGATTTAGATATACTCCATATCTATCTTCGCCCGAATATGCACTTTATATTGGACCCAGAAGCCAGAGTTTTTTCCCAATTTGGTTGAAATTTTGCACTAGGAGTACTAATTAGTAATGTAAGTCATTGTGCCAAAATTTGATTGACAATTGGTTCAGATTTCGATATAGCGTCCGCATATATTATGTTTTTCTGAATTTCGAGCAAAAATGGTCAAAATACCAACATTCTCTTCCTTCTTGGTTTTTTACTAAAATTCGTGTTCCACCCCTAGTGCATTAGTCAACTAGATTTGAGTCTATAGATTTTGTAAAAAGTTATTCAAATTCTGTCCATCGAGTGATATTTAAATGTATGTATTTGGGACAACCACCTTTTATATATCAGCCCCCAACACAATTTGACGGATGTTGGTATGGTAATCTGAAATATTAGATCTACAGAAGTGGTGCAGGGTATAATCTAGGTGCCCCGCGACTTGTTTTCTTCTTCATATGGAAGCGTTTTGCCAGGGCCGAAATTTTTTCGACCTTCAATCCGCTCCAATGATACGCCATATAAAATAACGCCCATAGTGGCTTTTTTCCGCTTCTCAAGATAATCGAATAAGACATTTATTCATGGCGCAATTCCCAAAAAAAAGGAGACCGATTACTTTGCCAGCGGACTTTTGAGTCTTGTCCAACGCTTCGGAGACGGTTCACTGGTCGCTGTCCACTCAGCGAACTGTCGATTGGACTCAGAAGTGCTAGTGATGGAGGCGCCATGTTACTCATCCATTGTCACAATATCGAACGGAAAAAGCTCGGGTGTATTACGAGTTAACAACTTGCAAACA
>PGFW01057578.1:417-10620 GCA_003123925.1 Haematobia irritans | reverse complement strand
CAACCCAGACACACGTTGTTGGATGTTTTGGAACCTCAAGTATCACAGGTGTTACGATTTTTTATATAGTTATTTTTAGTACATGTGGTAAATATAATTCAATTCCTACTATGCCAAGAATATAGTAGAACGTGGTATTGGAAATCTCCAGGCTATGCCTTAGCATATGTCTTTTAAAAAAAGCAAATCATTGTCCATATCGATCCATAATTATATGTATCCGATATAACGATCAGGTGTTGCCATTTTGGTTGCGATCGAACTAAAATTGGTCCAAAAAATTATTCATTTATTTAAATTTGTGTCCGATAGTCGCGACAAACATGGATTGGTTCATTTTTCGTCAATCGGGATTTGTTTTTTCAAATTGTTCTATAGAAATAAAATGTTGGCACAAATTTCTTGCGAACATTTTTAAAAGGTTTTGGGGGAACCCCCCAACCCCATCATTGTTTTTTCTAGTTGTTTTTGAGTTCAGCCTTAAACCGTACATTGATAAACTCAAGTTGTAGCTTAACCACAGAGCGAAAAATGTTTGTCAAATTTATTTGGGCAAGCCCCTATAGATGCAAGATGGTTGGCATGGACGCACGTTTCGGAATTAACCACAATTCCTCAATCAGCATCCTTAATTGCAAGAAAACTATCAAACAAATTATCAGAATAAATTTCAGGCAGTTCCATTAACCAACCAATAAACCCAACTTGAACCCTCCCGAAAAAAAGGTTTTACATTTGATTAGCGGCTTATGCGAAATGAAATTCGTAAATTTCTTTGCACCATCAAATTCATCGATTTGAGCTGAGTTGGCTGAGGCTTTTATTTGAGCGTGCTTCCTACCTTCTTTCTTTTCATTCGTTTTTGTTATTGTTATTTGTGGTTTTTTGTTCTTTAATAAAATTGCAAACATTATTTTCCTTCTGTTTGGTTAGCTACACTTGTAGTTTAGTCAATGTATGGTTTTAAGCTGAAATTAGAAAAAACAAAACAATTGATAGAAAATAACAAAACAAATAACAAACACAAACGAATGAAAGTTTTGACAAAATTTTTCTAAGAATAAATTTGAAGAATTTTTAAAGAATACTTTCTGACTTTCGACCAAATTTTGTACAGAAATAAACTTTAAAAAATATATATGGATACAAATATGAAAAAATGTTGTTTTGTAAATTTCTATATAGACATAAAGATTTGACAAATTTTCTATGAAATAAAATATGACAAATTTTCTATAGAAATTAATTTGGGCTAATATTTTCTAGTAGAAATAAAGTTTTGGCTAAATTTTCTATAGAACTTTGGAATTTTGATAAAGTTTCCAAGAAATGAAATTTTGATTAAAATTTTTTACTAATGAAAAAATTTTTGCATAAATTCTTCTATAGAAATAAAAATTTGATAAAATTTTCTATGAAATAATTTTTGAAAAATTTTCTATAGACTAAATTTTTGACAAAATTTTTCTATAGACATAAAATTTTGACAAAACTTTTCTATTAGACATAATTTGGACAACATTTTCTGTTAAGAAATAAAATTTTGATTAAATTTTTTTGCTAGAAATAAATTTTGACGAATTTTTTTATAGAAAATAAATTTTGACAAAATTTTCTATAGAAAATAAATTTTGACAAAATTTTTTATGTAGAAATAAAATTTGCATTAAAATTTTCTGTAGAATAAAATTTTGCAGACTTATCTTATAGAAATAATTCTTCGCAACGATTTTCTGTAGAAACTAAAATTTTTGATACATTTTCTGTAGAAAATACAAATTTTGACAAAATTTCTATTAGAAATAAGAATTTTGACAAAATTTCTCTATAGGAACATAAAATTTTTGACAAATTTTCTTTAGAAATAAAATTTCTTAAAATAAATTTTAATGAAAAATTTCTATAGAATTAAAATTTTGAGAAATTCTTTCGTACCCAGAAATAAAAATTTGAGAAATTTATTATATAGAAACTAAAATATTGTAATAAAATTTCCAAAAGAAATGAAATTTTTTGAGTTAAATTTTTCTACAGAGAATGAAATTTTTGGATAATATTTTCTACGAATATGAAATTTTGATAAAATCTTTCTATTAGAAATAAATATGAAACAAAATTTTCATATTAGGAATTACACATTTTCGATTTTCTTAGATAAATTTGAAAAATTCTTTTACAGAAAAATTAACATTTTGACAAAAATTTCTACAGAATAACCATTTTGATCGAAGATTTTGCTACAGACAGTAAAAATTTGTGATTAAAATTTCTCTATAGAAATAAATTTGGACAAAATTTTTGTTTAGAAATTTTAAATTTTGGCAAAATGTTTCTATTTAGAAATAAAATTTTGACAAATTTTCCATAGAAATAAAATTTCTGACAAATTTTGCATTATAGAAATAAAATGTTGAGAAAATTTTCTATATAAATCAAAAATTTTGAAAAATTTTTCTATAGCAATAAATATTTGATAAAATTTTCCTATCAGCAATAAAATTTTGAAAAATGTTCTACAGAAATAAATTTTTGACACAATTTTCTATAGAAATAAATTTTGACGACTTTATAAATAGACGTTAATTGTTTGATAAAATTTTCCTATTGATAATTTTTGACAAAATTTTTTGTAGAAATTTATTATGGACAAAATTTTTATAGAAATGAAATAATGCAAATGAAAAACTTGACAAATTTTCCTATCGAAGTAAGATTTTAACTTTTTACAATGGTATTTATTTGGAATTTTAATTTGGAGAAAAATTTGGTCCTCCGCGGTTAACGACTTTTTGGTATAAATTTTTGGAATAAATGTTGGTCAAAAATAGAAATTTCATTGTGGCACGCTGAAACCGACCTCTAGACATTGACTTCGGAAACCTCTTGGATTTTCAAATTTCATACGTCCGGTTGCTAATTTGTTACTTGATGTTGTATAAAGCCGTACCTCAAGTTCGTCATATCGGTTCATAACTTTAAATATTAACACAAAAATAAAACCATACGGATTCTACATATTGAGCTTCCCTGGAGGAGAAAATTCATTCGTTGATATTTGGTATCGTCGAGCAGATTTAGGAAACAAAGAGGACGAAAATTTCTCTTCTTACAAAAACAACACTGTCAACATATAGATGTCGCACAATGCTGAGCTTTGTATAACCGACGTTGCGGTGAAGGCGCTGTTTTGTAGATTCTTTATTAAGGCATCCGGCAGTTATAATTTCAAATTTGTCTGCCTCAAAAAATTTATAGAATGAAAACAAGCTATAACAAGAGTATATTACGCGTAAGTCGGCCAGGCCGAATTTCTTATGTTACCTCCACCATGGACATTTGGTAAGGAACTTCTATATGGCTTGTTCATCCACAATCGTTACTTGGTTTGCAGATAACACTTGCGATGCACACGGTATCGTAAAACTCTTTAAACTGAGTTTTTAATTGTAAAGCTTGCATACGGGTATAATATTAACAAAAAAGACGATTAAATACGTTATCTATATAGTTTGACAAAAACTTGACAAAAATTTTCTATAGAAATAAAAACACTTTTGACCAATAATTTTTCTATAGAATAAATGTTTGACAATATTTTCTATGGAGTAAAAATGTTTTGACAAATTATTCATATAGAAAATAAATGTTGACAAAATTTTCTACAGAAATAAATTTTAAAAATTTTCTATAAAAATAAAATTTTTGCAAAACTTTCTATGGAATAAAATTTTACAAAACTTTCTATAGGAAAGAATACGTTCAACAATGTTTGACAACTTTTCTTTCATAGAAATTGAAAATTTTGACACAAAAAAACTTTTTTTTTCTTTAGTAATAAATTTGACAAAATTTTCTATTGGAATAAGTTTTGGTAGATTACGTTTTTGTGCGAATGAACATTTTTGATGTAATATAGTCATCGGCAGTATCTACTAAAGACCGATATTGACAATTTTTACATGGCCGTTAGAAGGCCATTACACAGAAAAAAAGTGTCATACGTAAATTTGAAGAAGATTTTTACAATATTTTGATTACAAGAAGTTCTTCCAGAATTTTAGTTATTTGTTCGTATTTGATACGAATAATTAACTCTTCGAAAGGAAGTTTTACAAATTTTTACGTACGCAATCGTTTAGTTCATAGGCCGCTACCAATAATACGATCATGACAATTTCGCTTAAAAATTTCTTAACTGGTAGTTAAAATTTCGCTTTGTCTCGCCTCTCATGCTATGATACGAACCACTACTTGCTGCCAATCGTAAGTATTTCTAAAATAATAACGCTGGCGAACTTCGTACCTGTAATTTTTTTTTGTATGAGAATAATCGTATATAATATGAAAAGCTGATTGATAGCAATTTATTATAATAAATATCATATAAATATCCTACAATATAATTTATAGAATATTTTCTCCTCCCTAATCAACCGCTCGGTCGTATATATATTTTCGAAAAATTTTGTTCATTATTTTTAATGTGCAAACGTGTTGGCGGCGTGTGCTGTTTCATAATATGGTCTTTGGCGCGGCCCCCCCGGCGCCTGGTGGCCTTAATATTATTTCTGCTCAGGAGGTGAGTTGTCAGCAGATGTCGCGTCTCTGAGCACCGCCTACGGCGATGAGTTGCGGGAGGAGTCGTTGTGTCGCAGTAAGTGTGTGATATTATATATATTTGTAAGATATGTCCTTTTTTGTTGTGTTATATATGAGTGTGTGTTGTTGTTTTATTTTGTCCATTTAGTGTGTTATTGTGTGACCTTGTTTGTTGTTCCGCGGCCTCTCATTGGTTATTTCGCCTGTGGGTGTTGCCGGGTGTTTCGTTTCCATATTATATAAGGCATCTGTCGTTTTGTATGTTGTTTATGTTGGCTTTGCCTTGGTTTCTGTTTTGGTCCTGCTTTTCAGTTGCCTATAGTTGGCGTTGGTGCCGCGTGGGCTGTGCATACTTTTAAGTACGGTTATTGACAACAAGGGAATATAAGGCATGGGACTAATATTTATATTGGTGTTTGTTCATTTATTACAACCTTTTAAATGAAAATATTATATTTATATGTCTTATAGAAAAAAGTTATTAATAATGATGTTAGGAAATATGTTTGAAATTTGAAAGATGTATATGAATTTTTATATATCTATTTAAAACAAAATAATATTCAATTCCAGATAGATTTTGAAATGTTTGTCTATATCTCAGGCGGACCTTATGTTCATCATTCCATAACATTTCGTTCATTGTATTCTTTAATATGGACTTTCTTTTAAAATAGAAATATTTTTTTGTATACTTATATTATTTGTTAATCTATACTTATTTTTTTTTTATTTCTCTTTTTGAAATCACCGAATGTCTTGTGTGATATAACAATCATTTAATTCCTCCACGAGAACTGCCACGTATGCTCGTAACTTAAATAAAAATATAGGAGGTAATTTAAAATTGCTCAACTATGTGTTTTATTCGATGACCTTTATATCAAATTACAGGTTTAATACCTTTATTATAATTTTTGATATATTTTTAATTGATAACAATATTTATTTCAGAATACCCCTCTAAACATTTGCGAAAATTGTTCTAGTACTCTTTGCTGTATTTATAGTGAATTGGTAAGGTTCTTTAATTTTCTTTGCCCTGGGCGTCATCCCCCTTATCCTTGCTGTCTCTGACCGTTTCCCCAATAATCTAATATCTGTGAGCGAAAAAGTGATACAAACTTGAGTTTATTCTTAGTCTTATTCAATTCTCCGGATTTAAGATCCCAGTAATCAAAAGCACAACTCCTTCACGTAAAAGCAGCCGTTCGACCTATTAGCCAGGCCTCTCGCTACCTTAACTTTCACATTTCCGCCAATAGACTTGCAACACATAAGCCCATTTTACCCAACTCGAACTTACACCATCTTGCCGTCCCCTGGCTCGTTCATTTGTGCAACCCACGACATCGCCCCCATGACTGTCATAGGGTTATCGAAGAATATTCTGGTTTTTTAATGCTATTATTGATTATTCTCTTTTTAGATTTCTTTGAAAAACTTAATTATATAAATTTTTATTTTAATATTTAATTTCAGAAGTACACAAAACTAATTTGGCACAGACTTTTTAATATTTCCCCTCAGCGTACATTTAATAGAGAATTTGGTAAGTTCTTATATTTAAAAACTTTGGTTCTCTTTCAATAGCACTGTTTCTACTTATTTCATTCTATATCTTCACATCGACTAACCAACACGTTTTATGAGTTGTATTAGCAGACTCATCCATATTTTTCTATTGTTTCAGCGTACACATTTTATTGCATACGCGTTTTCAAGAAATTTGAATTCTTTTAAACCATTTGATAGAAATGCCCAACATATGGTATAGTTACAAGCTAAGTGAAGAATTTAAAATTATATTCATTACATGGTGTTAATTTTTTTAACATTTTCATTTTATGTTTCCATTTTTATCCAGAAGATATGTGAAAAAACTCCACGGATGAATAAAAAAAGGATAAGTCAAAATGTCCAATAACGGCCAGGGTTCAAATGAACTACTTCTGCTTCCAACCCGTGTCATTTCATTTATATCCACAAGAAAACACATTGTATTAAACTTTATCATGAATGTTTTATAATAAGTATTTGTTAAAGAAAGTTTTAATTCTTAATGTATGAAAAATTTTCATATAGTAAAAGCGTTTTTTGCTTGTTTCTCTTTTAACTTATTTAATTTCTCCGTGTTACCTCGTGGACATGATTTGATTTAAAATAGTTTTAGTCGTTCGACATTTAAAGAGCTGTTTAACCAATTTTATTATGCCGGTTTCCACAAAATCAAGCAAGTTAAGCCAAAATAATACTGGACTTTTTAGAACTTGGATAGGGGGATATATAAATCTTATGGTGGTCTTCTGTAATAAATTGAACTAAACTTGCATGTTAATAGATGAACTAAATTTAAGGAATTATAACTAGACAGTTGAAAAATCTTTAAAGGGCTAACTCGCATGGCTCATATTTACTACAGTTTAGTTCAGTTTCTGCATGGAAAGAGTTCATGTTTTTTCCAGGTGATTTACTCTGACAAAATGGCTACCGATTTCAATCGCCATCGGTGACCTTTTGATATTATTAAATTATGACCCGATATGGACCAATTTTTTGCATGGTTGTTAGCCCCATATAGCTAACACCAGTGCGTACCAATTTCAACGCATCGGATGAATTTTGCTCCAAGAGGCTCGGAGGTCAAATCTGGGGACGGTTTATATGGGAGCTATATATATTATTGACCGATTATGGACCAATTTTTTGCCGTGGTTTTAGAGCAGCTATATAAACTAACACCACGTACCAAATTTGCAACGGATCGGATGAATTTTCGCTTCCAGAGGCTCCGGAAGTCAAATCTCGGGATGGATTGTTATATGGGGCTATATATAATTATGAACGGATATGGACCAATTTTTGAGTCCCGCCATCGTCGGGTTGGTTAGAGACCATATTATACACACCATGTACCAATATTATCAGCAGTGGATCGGATATGGAATTTTGCTCCTCCAAGGAGGCTCCGAGTGCAAATCTGCGGGATCGGTTTAGTATGGGAGCTATATTAATTATGACCGATATGGACCATTTTTGCATGTTGTTAGAGCGTATACTACCATTCAGGTACAAATTTCAACCGATCGGATGAATTTTGCCCTCCAAAAGTGTCCGGAGGTCAAATCTGGGGATCGGTTTATATGGGGCTATATATAATTATGACCGATATGGACCAATTTTTCCATGGTTGTTTTAGAGACCATATTATACATCAGGTACCAAATTCAACGGATCGGATGAATATTTGCCCTCCAAGAGGCTCGGAAGTCAAATCGGGGGATCGGTTTATATGGCGGACTATATATATTATGGACCGATAATGACAATTTTTGCAATGGGTCATATTCGGAAGACCCGCTATACTAAGACTCGACCGATACTCCAAATTTCAACGCGACTTCGGCCATGAATTTTGCTCTCCGAAGAGGCTCCGAGAGACCAAATTCTGCACCGCGGGCAAATCAGGTTATATCGGGAGCCGTACCTACTCGTCATAATCTTCAATGACGCATATCGGTGCCCACAAATTTTTTGCAAATGGTTGTCGCTTACGACGGACCGCATGCGCCGCCCCAGCTATCCACCTGCACCCACCATCACCCCCGGCCTACCACAATTTCACCGGATCGGGATGCAAATTTTGACCTTCTGGCGCCTCCCGGCGGCGCCGGTCCCAAGCCAAATTTGACCCCCGGGCATCCGGTCTAGCTTGGGGGCTTATATACGTAACAACGCTGTGTCGATATGGCCTCGAATTTCCAATTACCATCCCAGACCTACTCAATACACTCTCAACCTTATCACCGTGCCATTCTGTTTCCCTCTAACGCTCAGACGAAGTTTGTTGTCCGTTTCGTATAAGGTCTAGCGCTGGATTTTTTCTCACATAGTACTAGTTCAGCTCCCTACTCTTCCAGGCGGTACCAGCAATCGCCGCCCGCGGAACCGCGCCACCACTTCACTGTCCTGCACTACGTACAATATCGGCGACGCTCCTCTTTTTTCGGACGGACGCCGGCATCACCGCGAACGGACTCTTGCTTGAGATCGACATCAGATTTCACTATCCGACCCCAGATATTATATATTATTTAACTCTTGATGATTGCGGTTTCGTAGCTCTTAGCAGCCTATATACTTGATCCATGTCACTCACGTCTTAGTTCCTATATTCCTTGTCTTGTTTACGGACCATTGGTGCTCTTCTGAATAGAACGTCTAAAATATACCCGATCCTCGCTCATCCGGATGTACCCTGTCGAGCTATGGGTTGTAAGTTAAAGATAACGCACCTATTTATTGTTATTACATCGGTAGGTAAGTTCTAAAATCCTATTTTGCCCTTGTTTCGTAAAGCCGCAGAGAACTGAACTGGTGACGCATCGCAACGCAACTGTATAGATATTTTGAGAGAGAGTCGACAAAACGGCATGATTAGATAAAATTTCTCATGACTGCACTTCTGTCAGCAGTTTCGCTTGACAACGTTTTCGTTACTCTTGATTTTTTAAATACTCTTGGGTACGTTGGATAGCCCTCCTTCCGTTCTCTTTGAAAATTTTTAATCAAGTTCAGCGACCCCGCAACCGTCTTATTATCCTCCACATGAGGATGGGCCGGATATATTAACTTTGTTCTTCATTTTGGCTACATACAGATGGGGTTACTAGACTCCATAAAGTATATATGTTCTGCGTCCGCTGGTGAAATTCTGAGCTCGAATCTGCGATGTCGTGCATCCATCTGTTTAAAATCTCGCTAACTCCGAACGAAACAGCTACTGATTTGCAAACTTGGCCAAGATAGTGTTATTGATGTAGGTCGGCATGGTAATTTCCAAAAGGTGGCACATGTATCCCGATCCGATTGAAATTTGGTTCTTGATGTATGAATATGCATTTTAACAATCATACAAAAATTGGTCTATAAATATATATAGTTCCCAATAAAATCGATACCCCCATTTGAACTCCTTAGCCTCGTGAAAGAGCAAATTTCATCCGATGCGGTTGAAATTCGGTGCGTGATGTATGTGTATGTCCTCTAACAAACATGTAAAAATGTGTAGATATCGGTCCATAATAATATATAGCTCCCATATAAATCGATCCCACAATTTGAACTCGGGAGCCTCGTGAAGGAGCAAATTTCATCCGATGCAGTTGAAATTCGGTGAGTGATGTACCATAAGTACATGTCCTCTAACATGTAAAATGTAAAAATTGGTCGATATCGGTTCATAATTATATTTAGTTGCCATATAAACCGTGAATGAACCAATTTCATCCGATTCTGTTGAAATTCGGTACGTGATGTCTGTCCTCTAACAAACATGAAAAAAGTTGACGAAATCGGTCCCCAAGATTATACTACTGGATCCTCATGGAGGAACCTATTTTATTTGGTCGCTTTGAATTTGTCCTTTTAACTACCAATGGTTAGAATTTTCATATCAGTTCATAATTATAGTCGCCTCTATATATGACTTTTATGATCTCAATCTTCTTTTTCTATTTAACAAGATTCCATATGGACTAGTTACAATTTTTAGTAGACAATATTAAGAAGGCTATGATACGGTGCCATCGGAACTGTTACCAA